>PVJO010022363.1:0-28223 GCA_004026905.1 Hystrix cristata | reverse complement strand
GTGGGGAGGGTGATAGCAATTCCAGCAGGCCGAGGAGACTAGAGTTCCCAGGAGGGGAACTGGGACTGACCGTTGTCTCCCAGACCCCCGAGTGCAGCGCAGCCTCTCCACCCGCCTTGTCCCCCAGACTCCCGCCCCGCTGCCTGCCCAGCTCACTCCATCTGCGACCGGGCTGGTCAGAGTTCTCCTTAGAGGAAGTGCTCACAACTAGCTACTTCCATGTTCCGTGAGTCGCCATGTGTGTTGCACATCCCTGCATCCCTGCACACGCGCACATACATGGGCACAGACCGGCCGCTGTGAGGACGCACACGCGCGCGCATGTGTGTGTGTGGCCAAGCAGCACCCGGGAACACCCCCTTGCTGGCTCCTCAAGGTCCCGGTGAGCTGCCTCTGCCAGGCTCACCCTGTCCTGACCGCCCGCTCCCAGGGACCCGATGCCCGACCTGAGCACCCCTCCCTCCTGGAGGAGGACGGGAGGAGGCGGGGCAGCCAGGAGTGATGGTTTCCAGTACCCACGCACCGGTCGCTGACTTGGGGATGAGTGACCCTCCCCTGCAGCGAGGCTGGGATCTTTTTGGTTGTATTTTTCCAACTTTTCACTGTAAAAAATTTCAAATACTGTATATAAAAAAGTTGAAACAATTAGAGGATGAGAATGTAGGTCAGTGGTAGAGTACTTGCCTTGCATATGCCAGGCCCTGGGTTCACTCCCCAAAAAGTAAAAATAATAATACAAGAATCACCTGTAAACTGGGCATGGTGGCACATGCCTATAATCCCAGCACTCAGGAAGCTGAAGCAGGAGGATTGCTGCAAGTTTGAGGCCAGCCTGGGCTCCATGGTGAGTTCAAGCCCAGACTGAATTACATAGGGAGACCCTGTCTCAAAAAAACAAAAACAAAAAAATCATCATCAGCAGCAGCATCTATAATCTGGGTGTACTACTCACACCTGTAATCCAGTACGCTGGGACTCTGAGGCAGGAGACAGGTATGTGGGTGCCTGGGAGGAGTTGCCAATGGGTGCTGCCTGTCTGGGGTTTTTTTGTTTTTTGCTTTTTCTTTTCAGTGCTAAGGATTGAACTTGGGGCCTCAAAATGCTAGGTAAGTGGTCTACCACTGAGCTATATCACCAGTCTTTTTTCAAAGTTTAATTTAATTTGCCCGGGCTGGCTTCAAATGCATAGTCCTTTAGTCTGAGTCTCTGGAGCAGCAAGGATTACAGGCATGCACCACCATTTCCAGCTCTGCCTTTTTTTTTTTTTTTTTTTGGTGACAATACTGGAGAACCTCAGGCCTTCCCACTGAGCTACATCCCCAGCTCTTTTCTGATTTTTAAATTTTCAGATAGTATCTTGCTAGATTGGCCAGGCTGGGCTCAAATTTATGATCCTCCTGCCTCAGCCTCCCCAGAGTGCTGGGATCCCAGGAGTGTGCCATTGCACCTGGCTCTGCCTGTCTTCTGTTGGCCCCGGGCCCCTGGTCCTCCCGGGTATGTGCTGAGGAGCACATTTGCAGGTCATGGAGCAGGCTCTGCATAGCTGGAGCAGAAACTGCCAAATTCTTCCCAGCTGCACTCACCCACTCACTGCTGGGCGGCCCGGTTGCTCCTTATCCTCCACACTGCCTTTCCACAGATCAGAGCTCAGGCCTGGGCCCTCATGGGGATCTCACTACACTGACTGTCCCACACCTCATCTGGTTGTGTTTGTTTGTTTAGACAGGGTCTTGCTCTATAGCCCAGTCCGGCCTTGAACTTGTGGAGATCCTCCTGCCTCCGCCTCACAAATGCTGAGATTACAGGTGTGCACCACCACACCGAGCTATTTTGTTTTGGTTTTTGCAGTACTAAGGATTGAACCCAGAGCATTCATACTTAGTTACATCTCCAACCATTTCTTATTTTCTTTTTCTCTTTCTTTCTTTTTGTTTTTTTTTGGGGGGGGTGTCTTGTTTTTGCTGTTGTTTAGACTTTTTTGTTTTATGAAAATAATACAGGGGTTCGGGATTTAGCTCAGTGGTAGAGCACTTGTCTAGCAAGCATAAGGCCCTAAATTCGATCCTCAGCACCCCCTCAAAAAAGAAAAAAGAGGGCTGGGGATTTAGCTCAGTGATTAGAATGCTTGCCTTGCAAGCACAAGGGCCTGAGTTCATCCCTGGCACCACAAAAAAAAAAAAAAAGAATAAAAGAATAACAGTAGTTAATACACTGTGTAACATTTTCTTCAAGTAGTTACTCAGAGACAAAAGATTCTCTGTTACAAAGAGTAAACAAATAATAGCATGTGGTTTTTCTGAGACAGGGTTTTACTATTTGTTCAGGCTGGCCTGGAACTTGTGGCTATCCTCCGGCTTCAGCCCACAGAGTGCTAGGGTGACAGGCATGTACCACCATACCTGGCTTTATTTTCTTATTTTGAGATACAATGCTGCTAAGTCACTAAATTGTCTAGCCTAGGTTTGAACTTGTGAGCCTCCTGCCTCAGCCTCCTAGAGTGCTAGGATTACAAGTGTAAGCCACAACACTCAGCTTCGAATATATATTCCTTCATATCAAATGTTTCTGCTCAGAGGAAAACTTTGAATTGTATTTTTCCGGTGTGGTCTCCCTTTGCAGCAAATTTCGAAAAAAAAAATTTTAAAACTGGGAGTGTAGCTCAGGGGCAGAGAGTTTAAGCATGCTTGGAGCTTTTAACTTGTGCTTATATCTTCATGGTTTCTCACGTTCCCTCTTTCCATTGGCTTGCTTTCTTTCGAGACAGGGTCTCCCTATATAATTCAGGCTGGCCTTGAACTCATTATGTAGTCCTGGCTGGCCTTGAGCTCATGGGGATCCGCCTGCCTCAGGCTCCTGAGTGCTGAGACATCTGCTTTCCCAGTAACTCTAAAAAGAGTACACTTTAAAAAAAAAAAATTAAAAGACCGCACTTAGGCAAAGCTACTTGTTGGAGAGAGTTGGGTAAGAAGAAGCCTAAGAAATGAAGTGCGGGGCAGGGCGGGGCGGGGTCCATAGCCACATCTTTTTTTTTTTTTCTTTTTTTTTTTTTCCTGCTGCTTTAAACTTTTCTGAACGGTTCCCTCAGGTTCTCCGAGGGCTTCCTGGCGCTGCTTCAGGTCCGGCGGCCTGGAGCGCACCCATCCGCACCCCTCCCCACACACAGCAAAAAGGGGAAGAACCACTGAAACCCAGAGCGCTGGGCGGCGCGGCCGCCACCTGCAGAGCAGGGCCCGGCTCGGGGATCCGAAACCCAGCGGCGCTGGATGCCCACAGGTCGGCCGCCGCCGCCGCCTCTGCCCCGCCCGCTCTCGGCCCGGGTGCCCCGCCCGCCGCTCAGGCGCGCCGCCCCTTCCGGAGGCAGCTTCGGCCCGGCGTCCGGGTCGCGCACCGCCGGCGGGGGACGCCCCGGCTGCACTCCGCCGCCCGAGCCCCTCGGTCGGCCGGGAGCATGCGAATGACCGGGCCCGGTCTTGTTATCAGTCATTAGGGCGGCGCACTTTCAAAATCACTTTGAATATTGTACCCCAAATCCGTCGGTTCCGCCCCGAAGGCCTCGCTCGGTGTGCCGTACCCCGCCTGAGTGACTGCAGGGTGGAGACGCCCGGCTCGGGCCTTCCTCCTCCGGCGCCCGGGTGTGCCCACCTTGAACTTTGGAGTCCGACTGGCAGAGGCTGGCAGCCGTCTCCTGCGCCGGTGCTGCCGTTTGCCTTCAGGAAGTCACTTCGCTTCTTGGAGCTTCAGTTTTCTCGCCGTGAAAGGAGAGTGAACATTCTGGTGCTTGGCGCGGTGGCACGAACCTATAACCCCAGCACTCTTGGAGACTCAGGCAGGAAGACTGCACATTCACACTTTTAAGCCCGGCAATTTAGGGAGACTTAGTCTTAGAATTTAAAAAAAAAAAAAAAAAAAAAAAGATGAAGGTCTGGGAATGTAGCTCAGTGCAAAGGTCCTGGGTTCAAACCCCAGTACTGGAAAGTAAGTTTTCTTAAGTGTCACTGTGACCATGTCGGGAGCTAATGGAGGTAAAGTTCTAAAGGACCACGCTGAAGGATCTGTCTGGAATCAGCTAGGGGGAACTGGTGAGATAGCCAGATATACAGGTTAAAAAAAAAAAATACAGTATGCACCATTCAGTTTGAATTTTGTTCTTTCTTTTTGTTTGTTTGTTTTTTGAGACAGGGTCTAGCTATGTAGTGCAGGCTGGTCTTGAACTCACTATGTAGCCCAGGCTGGCCTCAAACTCATAGCAATCCCCCTGCCTCAGCCTCCCCGAGGGCTGGGAGTACAGGTGTGCAGCACCACGCCCAGCTGAATTTCTGTTTTTGTTGTTTGGTTTTTTTTTTGTTGTTGTTGTTGTTTTGGTCCTGAGAATCAAACTCAGGGCTTTGCACTTGCTAGGCAAACTCACTACCACTTGAGCTAAATCCCCAGTCCCACTGCTGAATTTCACATAAGCAATTTTTTTTCCCCAGGGCTGGGGCTCAAACCCAGGGCCTCCTGCCTGCTAAGCAGGCACTGCATCACGGTACTGCTCCCCTCAGCCCCAGTAAGTTAGCCTAAGTCTACCCCAGATATTGCATGGGAAATACTTATACTAAAAGAAAAAAAAAATGAGTGCCCTAAATTCCAACAACTGTATTTTATCTCACAATCCTAACCAAAGAGATTAAAATGCCTAGAATGTCTTTGTTGTTTGTGGCACTGCGGAGCGAAGCCAGGGCCTTGCCGGTGCTAGTCAAGTGCTCTCTACACTGTGCCACATCCCCAGCCCTGGACGGGCGTCCTTGCCATGGAAAGAAAGCTTACTCCAAGACTGCGGACTCTGAGAGACAACGCCAGAAAGAGGCGCAAGAAGAAACTGCTGAAGTAGGAAAAGGATCTTGAGCACCAAGGCCTTGAAAGGTTAGTGCCCTCCAGGGCTGGCTGACCACCTGCTCCTCTCAGCCCAGCAGCAAGCCTTCCAGAAGCCTGGATGAGGGCTGCGCTCCGCTGGACCAGCTCCCCAACCTCCAGACCTCCTGTGTCCCCACTCACCCACCAGGCCCATAGCAGCTCCCCGACCCAGCCATCCCTGAGCCAGAGAACAGCACAAAGTTAACTAGACAGAGCTGGTAAAGCAGGAGCAAAGCTAGATCTGCACTAACAATCTCCAAGGAGCCAAACTGCGTGTCACTGCAGAAAGCCAGGGGCAGGACACACCCCAGAGGTGGTTTAACCTGCTGTGGGCAGACTGGCTCCATTCACGGTGCCCCTGTTGGACATGTGACTACTCCATTCCCATGGCCCCTGGCAGGACATCACCCAGTAAATATTTCCCATCTGCTCCTCCCACAGGCAACGTCCAATCCACTCTCGTCACCCTCCCTTCTCATCGCTCTCCTCTCCCAAGTTCACGGGCCTCCCTCCCTCCCACTCCACATCACTGCACCAGCCTCGGGGACCATTTCTGATGCATCTCAGGGGCCAGCCCCACTGCTCACCTGAGACTTATTCTCACTCACCTGAGCCTCTGCTGCAGCCTCCTCCCCACTCTGAATTCACTCAGCTCCATTTCCAGTGAAGGCAGGTCTCGTCTTGCCAACTCCCCAGCAAGGCCTCCTGGTTTACATCAGGAGCCAAGTCCCAGCCCTCAGGAACAGAAAAGCAGGACAAACCAGGGTGGTTGAACAAAACATGCCTCTTCCAGTCTCTGGGGAGAAACTTACTCATGCTGGGGGAGGGCAGGGTGAGAGCCCCTGGGAAGGCTGAGGGCCTGGGCAGTCCAGCCACTCCTGACTGTACGGGTGTGAAGCCCAGCGCAGTGACTCAGTCCAGGGCAGGACCAGTAACCAACTGGCCTCTGGGTTTCTATCTTAGATGCTTCAATCTATTTATAACATACAAAATATAAATCAAAACTAGGAAGGGGGGCTGGGGATTTAGCTCAGTGGTTAAAGTGCTCGCCTACCAAGCACAAGGCCCTGAGTTCGATCCCCAGCACCAAAAAACAAAACAAAACAAAACAAAACTAGGAAGACTGGAGATGTAGCTCAGTGGTACAGCTCTTGGTTGCCACATAGGTTGCCCTGGGTTCAATCCCTGGTTCTGCAAGCAAAGAACTAGGAGAGAACATTTTTCACCTATCAGATTGGTAAAACAAATAAAAACCCAAAATAACTCAAATGGACAAAAGTGTCTGAAACAGGCCTTGCCCCACATCGTGGGAGGGAAAGTTCAACAATTGTATAGGCTCTTTTGAGGAGCAACCCCAATATCTATCAAATAATTAAACGCACAGCCAGGCATGATGGCAAAAGCCTGTGATCCCAGCACTCTGGGAGGCTGAGGCAGGATGACTGCAAGCTTGAGCCCAGCTTCAGTACCTTAGTAAGGCCTTGTCTCAAAATTAAAAGAAAAATTACAAAGGGCTGGGATGTAGTTCAGTGTGAAGGCCCTGGGTTCAGTCATCAGTACCAAATAAGTAAATAAATAAAGACATACACAAGATCTTTGTCCCCGCAATCTCACTTTCTGAAATTTATCTCCTGGTACATAGGTAATGAAAAACATATGTGATATGCACCAGGAAATTCACTGCAGCATTGTTTTCCTAGCTGAAGTTTGGAGCTGGAATGGGGGCTAGCTAAATAAAATATGCTACAACCATACAATTAAATATCGTGTGTTATTAAAAAGAATGAGGTAGTTAGGTACTAAAATTAAATGATCTTAAGTAAGATATATTATTATGGGGCTGGGAATGTAGCGCATTAGCGGAGCACTTGTGTAGCACTCACAAAACCCTGAGTTCAATCTCCAACTCCACAAGAAAGAGAAAGAAAGAGAGAAAGACAGAAAGACAGAAAGACAGAAAGAAAGAAAGAAAGAAAGAAAGAAAGAAAGAAAGAAAAAGAAAGAAAGAAAGAAAGAAAGAAAGAAAGAAAGAAAGAGAGAGAAGATGTATTACGTGTAGCTAGGGACTTAGCTCAGTGGTTAGAGCACTTGCCTAGCAAGCACAAGGCCCTGAATTCGATCCCCTGCACCCTGCACAAAAAATATATAGAGATGTTTACTATGTATAGAATGTCTCTTCTAGGAAGATAAAAAGGAAATAGTTGGGCTGGGGATTTAGCTCAGTGGTTAGAGTATTTGCCTCGCAAGCATGAGGCCCTGAGTTCGATTCCTGGTACCAAAAAAAAAAAAGGAAAAAAAAGGAAATAGTCAACAGTGGTGGGTGTCTTCATGGGAGACACAAGACACCAGTGGAAGACAGACTTACTTTTTTGTACCTTTTGTGCATGCATTTCATATATGTACGTTTTATATTTTATATATAATGTGTGTATATATGTAAATAATGTTAAAAGTAAGCAACTTTTCCACCACACTGCTCCATGAAGGAAAGTAATTAAACAGCTGCACAGCCCTCAGCCATGCCCTGTCCCTTCCTGGCCTCGGTTTTCCATCTATATAATGGGAGTATTGGGTCAAAAGAGTTTTACTGCATTTTTCTCACATGTTTCAGCTAAACAACCAAGGAAGTCCTGGGATAGTGACATTCAATGACCTGGGGGAGGGGGAACAATATAAAATAGCACTGATGGAACTAGGTTACGGTACCCATCACCCAAAGGACAGGGTCACTTCTCTGGGCTTTGAGCAGGTGATCATGGGCAGAGTTGAATCTGCTTGGACTGGAGGAGCCTGCCGGGAGCCTGACTCTCCTGTAGATGTCAGCTCCCCAGGCTTTGGCAGCTTGGGTGGTCCAGGGGAGGAGCCAAAGCTGGCAGTGAGCAGGGTTCTGTGGGGCAGACGAAGGGGTGCCAGGAAGAAGGGAGGGTGTGCCTCTCCTTGGCTGACATCCTGGCCGCCCCCTGGCTTCTTCACCCCATCGGACTGCCTCGCTTACCTGTCTGCCTGTGTCCTCTCCATCTGCACGGTCCATTCACTGAGGCGGTTCCCACACCCTGCCAGAGCCAGGGCTCCTGTGACTGAGGACAGAGGCAGGGAGTTCTGAGATACCAGCTACCCTGAGCCCCCCTGAGAGGGGAGCACACAGCAATCCAGCCCCCAGAGCAGAGAGGCCCCATCTCAGCAGGAAGTCACCTCCTCCCAGAGATTTCCGACAAGATCAGCTGTGGGCTTCTCTCTTAATATTTGGAGCCAGTGGAAAAATACACGAGAACAAGGAATTGAAGTGGGTCATACTTCCTGCTCTTCATTCGCTCGCCTTTTCTCCCCGGGTTTTGGAACCAGAGGACTTAAATTTCTGTCCTAGACTAGCCCTGGCTTTCTGACAGAATCACTCCCCTTTCTGGAGCTTCATCTGCAAGAAAAGAGACTTGGGCCCAAGAGGCTACATGTCAACAGGTATCCATCCCCAAGTGGGTCCAAGACAGCTGGTCTGAGCACGGGCCTCCTCAAGCCACTTCCTGGAGCATGTGCGGAAAGGATGTTGTCCTCCATTCCTGCTGCGAATTCCACCCAGAAGCTGAGGGTCTGAACCAAGCAAGCTGCGGCTCCCAGTAATGAAGCAGAGGTTCTTCTGGGTGGGCCTTGATGTTAAACTGCCATCAAGGAGCCTCTACCTGGAGATGACCAGGAAGCCAAAGAAACAAAGAAGCAGAGGCAAGCAGTGAGGGCCAAGCCCAGGGAATCATTCTGAACGTCATCCTGAGCTGGCTTACACCAGACAAACCAGCCCTAGTTACTTGCAATTAAAGAATCATAATGCAAAAGAAAAAGAAAAATCCTAATGCATGCTCAGTTCTTTTTCGGAGGGGCTTTGCATACTCAATTCCATTTACATTTTTTAAAAAGAGGAACATGACAGAGATTAATTGCATTCTTTAAAAAGAGGAACATGACAGAGATTAATACTGTAGGGAGAATTACATAAAAATTCCTATCAAAACAGCATGGAAGGCCAGGCGTGGTGGTGCACACCTGTGATCCCGGCACTCGGGAGGCTGAGGCAGGAGGATCGCTGCTAGTTCAAGGCCAGTCCAGGCTACATAGTGAGTTTAAAACCAGCCTGAACTACATAGTGAAACCCTGTCTCAAAAAAACAAAACAAAACAAAACATCATGGAAGCCAGTGTGGTGACACACACCTGTAATCCCAGTACTCAGGAGGCTGAGGCAGGAGGAGCACCATGAGTTGGAGGCCAGCCTGGCTCCCTAGTGAGTTCAAAACCAGCCTGGACTATGTAGAGAGAACTTGTCTCAAAATCAAACAAACAAACAAACAACAACAAACCCAGCTTGGAAGAAAGGTCTTCAACCAAGAATTTAACTATTTAACCTCTCTGAGCCAGTATTTCTTCATCTGTAAAATGAGTTTGAAAATACTTAGCTCAAAGAATTGTTGTCAAGACTAAATCAGATAACTCAAGTAATAAATAGTTCTCAGTAAATATTTGTGGCAATAAATGAGCTTTGACCTTAACCTCAAACCATATGCCAAAATTCACTCAAAATGGATCATAGACTTAAAGCTATAAAACTTAAAATAAAACATGAGAAAATATGAACGACTTTGGGTTCAGAAAATATTTCTTAAATATGATGCAAAAATACGAACTATAAAAGGAAAAAAAGCACTGGGGATTTAGCTCAAGTGATAGAGCACTTGCCTAGCACGTGCAAGGCCCTGAGTTCGATTCCCAGTACCCAAAAAATAAATAAATAAATGAAAATAAAATAAAAGTAAAAAAAAAAAAAAAAAGCCAGGCATCATAGCACATGTCTACAATCCCAGCACTCTTGGAGGATGAGGTAAAAGAATCCTCTCCTGAGTTCAAAACCAGCCTGGGCAACTAAGTGACTTAGCAAGACCCTGTCTCAAAAGTTAATAAATGGGGCTGGGGATTTAGCTCAGTGGTAGAGCACTTGGCTAGCAAGCACAAGGCCTGAGTTCCATCCCCAGCACCTCCCTCCCCCCAAAAAGTAAATAAATAAAAAGAGTTAGAGATAAAAAGGGCTTTTAGTGTGAAGGCCCTACCACAAAAAAGAAAGAGAGGAGGAGAAGGAAGGAAAGAAGGAAGGATGGAAAAAGAATGATTGGGCTCTATCAAGACAAAAAATTTTTTTGTATGGTACTGGTGATTAAACCCAGGGCCTTCACACTTAGCTACCTCCTCAGCCCTTTTTTGGGGGGAGGGGTTGTTGTTGTTGTTTGTTTGAAATAGAGTCTTGCTAAATTGCCCACGCTGGGTTTGAATTTGCAACCCTCCTACTTCAGCTTCCTGAGTAGCTGGGATTACAGGCATGTGCCACCACTCCTGGTTGCTAAAAATTTTGGATAAACTGACCATACGGAGAACTTTTTTTTTTTTTTTTTTTTGGTGCTGGGGATCGAACTCAGGGCCTTATTCTTGCAAGGCAAGCACTCTAACCACGGAGCTAAATCCCCAACCCCATGTTTCGATTTTTTTTAATTTTTTATTTATTTTTTTTGTGTGTGTGTGGTGCCGGTGATTGAACTCATCAATTTTTTTTTAATTTTAATGGTACATTTTAGATATACATAATTACATTCATCATAGAGAATTTGTATCAGTACATGATATAGCTTGCTTCTACTTTTTTTCCCCATTCCTCTTCCCTCCCTTCAACACCTCTTCCCCTCCTTATTTACAAAAGCCTTGTTTCCATTTTTTCTTTCTATTCTCTTTAGTTTGTCTCTCCCTTTCTTTCTCCCTTCCACATCCTTGTTCCCCTTCCCCCTTGAACAATTTCTTCACTTTCCGCAATATATATTATACATTTTGGTCCTTATTTATATTTTCTGTTTTTCACACCAGAGAAACAATGTGGTATTTAAACATGTGTGTTGGATTTATTTCACTTAAGAGTATGGTCTCAAAGTGCATCCATTTACCTAGAAATATTTCAAGCTTATCTTTTTATGGCAGAGTAGTACTTCATTGTATAAAAAAAAACCAGGCTGGGTGTGGTGGCACACTCCTATAATCCCAGCCCTCAGGAGACTGAGGCAGGAAGATCACCAGGAGTTCCAGGCCTGCCTGAGATACATGGTGAGTTCAAGCCAGCCTGGACTAACAATGAGACTTTGTCTCAAAAGAGCCAAAAATTTTAAAAAGAATACATCTTATTTATCCATTCATCTTATCATTGTGGTATGATGCTTTTAATTCTTTTGGGAAGACACCAAGAAGGGGAATAGCTGGGTCAAATGGAACCTCTAGTCCTAGTTTTTTAGGAATCTCCACACTGATTTCCATAGTGATTGCACCAGTCTACATTCCCCCCAACAGTGGAGAAGGGTTCCCTTTTCTCCACAGCCCCTCCAGCATTTGTTATTGGCCGATTTGTTGATAATAGCCATTTGTCTGGAGTGAGATGGAATCTCAGCATTTAAACAGAATTTTAAGAAGGGCTGGAGGTGTAGCTCAGTGTAAAGGACCCAGGTTCAATCCCTAGAACTACAAGAAAGAAAGAAAGGGGGGGTGGGGGGATGGGAAAGCAAGAAAGAAAAAGCATATGTCCACATGAAGACCTTACATGAGTGTTCACAGGAGTTTTATTGGTAATAATCCCAAATGAGGGGGATGGGGATTTAGCTCAGTGGTTAGAGTGTTTGCCTTGCAAGCACAAGGCGCTGAGTTCAATCCCAAGCACTCCCCCCGCAAAAAAATCCCAAATGAGGAATGACCCAAACTTCCACTAACAATGACTGGATTAAAAACTGTGGTATATCCATACAATGGAAAACTACTCAGCAAGTAAAAGAACAAACTATTCTCATTACATGAATAAAGTCAGGCATGGTAGCGCACACCTGTAATTCCAGCACTCAGGAGGCTGAGGCAGGAGAATCACCATTAGTTCGAGGCCACCCTGGGCTACATGGTGAATTTAAAGCCAGCCTGAACTACATAGTGAGACCCCGTCTCAAAATCACAGTCTCTGGAAGGAATAGAGAGCCAGATTTAGAAGATACATAGCAGGAACAATATCTACATTTTATTACCAGGAACCTTGTGTGTGGGGGTAGAGATTGAACCCAAGGCCTCACACATCCTAGACTCAACAGAAAGCCTTTTTGTTGCCACTGGGCCTTGCAGTTTGTGCCCCCATGGAGGTTCTCTGTTCCTTGGACCTTCGGTCCCAGCTATCCCACTAGCTCTATGGTCTGCTGCCTCTGCAGAGTCCTTGTCCTAACTCAGCTCACTTCTGAATCCAAATCAGCCGCATCTGACTGGATGAGCCTGCCTGTATGTGCACCAGCCACATGGAGGCGGAGGGAGAAGAATCAGAACTCAAACTGTGGGACATTGTCTTGCTGTGAAATGGGTTTTCTTTTTTTCTATTTTGTTTGTTTTGCTTTTTCGGGGGAGGGGTGCTGGGAATCAAACTCAGGGCCTTGCAGTTGCTAGGCAAGCGCTCTACCACTAGAGCTAAATCTCCAGCCCCTTGTTTTGCTTTGTTTTTGAGACAGGGTCTCATTATACAGTTCAGGCTGACCCTGAACTCACTGTGTAGCCCAGGCTGGCCTCCAACTCACAGCGATCCTCCTGCCTCAGCCTCCCAAGTGCTGGGATTATAGGCATGTGCCACCATGCCCCACTGGAATGGGTTTTCAAGAGATGCTAGTGACTACAACCTAAAGAAGGCCTACTGTAAACCTTTTGGAGAGAGGTGATTATTTATTGCTGCTTTACAGTTGAGGAAACAAAGAAGTTAAATTACTTCTCCATGGTTACCGAGTAGGACTTTGCCCAAAGATTCGGACAAGGCTTCCTCTACAGCTTGCATGTGGGCAGGTAAAAGGGATGGAGAAAGCATGGGCCCCACTCTGCTGGCTTCTCTGACATTAAGATGTGGCCTTCCCTTTGACCTAGTGTCCTATAACTGTCAGGAACAGGCTCCTTCACACCACGGGAGAGCCTGGAAATTCAACCACTTAAATTATAAAAGGTAAATCATAGTTCTGTTTGTTCTCCAATGGGGTAAACATCACAGCTTTATTATCAAGATAGAAACTAGAATATAAAGAAAAATCTGAATACTATGTGTCTTTAGAGAATTACTCAACACCATAAAGAAGGAGTTTGGGAACAAAACCAAACTGAAATGTGGTCAAATATCTCTTTTTCTAAATTTTTTTTTCTTTTTTTTCTTTTTCTTTTTTTTTTTCTTCAAATATCTCTATCTGGTTACTGGTTTACAGAAAATAGAGGGAATAGGGAACATGTTCAGTGATACTATGAAGATGCAATTAGTAAGATCCAGATTCTATGGCTGGGGATTTAGCTCAGTGGTTAGAGTGCTTGCCTTCCAAGCGCAAGGCCCTGAGTTCAATCCCTAGCACCAAAAAATAAATAAATAAATAAAAATAAAATCCAGATTCTAGGAATGTATATAGGAACCCATGACAAATGTTCTTCAACAAATAAATTCCAAGGAAAGGCAAAAGAGATGATATGAGAGGGAATGTATTAACAAAGAGACTTTCAAGACATATGAACCAATCAAAAATAGATACGTTAGGTCATAATTTGAACAAAATATAAATAGAGTAATGAAGGTGATGATGATGAGATAGGTAGAAATGAACACTGAATGTTTGATAATGTTAAGAAATTTTTAAATATATTTTGTGTTTTTGTTTTTTGAGACAGGGTTTGCTATGTAGTTCAGACTGGCCTTAAACTCACTATGTAGCCCAAGCTGCCCTCAAACTCACAGCAATCCTCCTGCCTCAGCCTCTCAAGTGCTGGAATTACAGAAATATGCCGCCATACCTGGCTTCATGTTGGGTTTGAATCTACTATATAGCCCAGGATGGCTTTGAACTGCCTCAGCCTCTCTAGTGCTGGGATTACAGGCATTCACCACCACGCCCAGTCAAGAAATAAATTTTTGAGATGCGATAATGATATGTGTGCTTATCCTTATTTAAAAAAAAAAATGTCCTTAGAAGCTGGCCATGGTGGGGGCTGGGGATTTAGCTCCGTGGTTAGAGTGCTTGCCTTGCAAGCACAAGGACCTGAGTTCAATCCCCAGCACCAAAAAAAAAAAAAAAGAAGCTGGCCATGGTGGTGCATACTTCCTGGTGCTCTGGGAGGCTGAGGCAGGAGGATTCTAAGTTTGAGCCCAGCCTGGGCAATTTAGCAAGACATTGTTTCCAAAAAAAAAAAAAAAAAAACTGGGGATGTAGGTTACTGTGAAGACCCAGAGTCCAATCCCCAGTACCTCAAAAATAAATAAATAAATACATAAAAAATACATAAATAAAGTCCTCATGTTTTTGACGTATTAAATGTTTACAGGTGAAATCATGTCATATTTAGGGTTTGCATTAAAATATTTGGGGAGAAAAAATATTTGGGGAGAGAATGGGGAGAAATAGGTAGGGGCACAGAAGAAAGAATATTGATTGTGAAGTGATCATTGTCAAGCCTGGTGATGGATGAGTACATAGGGTTCGTTTTTCTTTTCTCTCTACTTTTGTATATGTTTGAGATTTTCCAATTATAAACAAACAAGCAGTGAACACCCAAATGTGGAGATTGGCACAACTACCATGCCAGGCTATGCCTGCTCCTTATCCCAGCCTTAGATGTCTCTGTCTAAACAAGTCCAAACCAAGTGGAAGAAGTAATAAAGCACACAACAAGTTGCTCAATGGCCCCACTGCCCCTGGGAGGTCACTTAGTGATGAGTGAGTGGAACACTCCTCAGGGTTTGCCACAAGGCCGAATTATCTCATGGTATAAGAGAGAGACTTTCCGAAGCATGAGTGTCATCCTCATGGCCACGGACCTTTGTTGATGCTTGGCAGTGCACCCTGTTTTAGCTTGGATTTTCTCAGACACCAGCCCTGAGACAAAATTGAGTACAGCAAGGCCCCAGGTTCAATCCCCAATGCCACCAACAGAACAAACAAAATAAAAAAAGAGTGGAAATTTTCCCACCTGAGGGCAGTGAGCAGGGAGAAATAACCAACTCTCACGGACTGAGTCCTGCTGACCAGCAAAAGGACATGCTCTCTGGAAGATTGCAAGTTTAAGCCCGGCCTGGGCAACTTAGTGAATTAGCCCAACCTGTCTCACAAAGCAAAAATAAAAAAGGGCTGGGAATGTAATTCAGTGTCAAGGTCCAGGGTTAAATGCCCAGTACTGGAAAAGAAAAAAATTTTAAAAAGGACATATTCCTCCTTTCTCGATTTTTGTCACTGCGAGTAGAGCCAACGTTAGCCAGAAAAGGCTCCTCCCAGACCTGCAGAGGTCTGCCCCAAGGAGCACCCGGAGGACGCCGCTGTGCCTGCCGCGCCTGCGCTGCTCCTTCGGAGGGATTGCTGTGCTCGTGCTGCTCAGCAGAGTGAGCCAAGCAGGGGAGCCAGACGCAGTTATGCTCTTTTTTGCGGGTGGGGAGAGAACCCTGAATGTTTATGGGAACTTTGTCAAGCACAAATAGGTGTCGCCTCACTCTTGCGCAGTCCCGCCTGCACTGGCCCAAGTACTGCGCGGTGCTGGGGGACAGATGCCACCCTCTGAGACGAGTCCTGCTAAAGACTTTGTGCAACCTCTGTATCACTCGGAACCTCTAAGGCATGGGCTAAAGCTTCTGATTTTCTCTGGGAATGGCAGCCTCTTAAAGGCAAGCTTGATGTCTACATGCGGAGTAGGCATTAGGTCCTGAATGTTCGGAAACGCCTTTCACCGCCGACCTTTTCTCCCTGCGCACTCCTGCTGAATGAATACATGAAAAATACATGTGCAAAGGAATAGAGAAATAAGCGGCTGTCTGAAGAAGTGAAGGACTGGATGTTTCTGTCAGGAATATAACAGAATCATCACACATAAGCCAACTTTGATCTCCCCGAAGTTCAAGAAAATAAGACCAGTGGTTTGGAAGCGTTAAGTTCCACAGCCACCACTCTCAGGCTCTAAACCATGCAGGAGGCAGTTCCCAGCTTCGTTATGGTCATCCAATGATGTGTTTCCTTTGTGTTTGTGTGTATACACACACACACACACACACACACACACCGGACTAAAAAAATAGGCAAGCTGGGTGTGGTGTGTATGTCTATAAATCTCAGCTGCTGGAGAATCACAAAATTGAGATCGGCCTGGGCTACTTAGCGAGCCCCTGTCTCAAAATAACATTTAATTAAAAAGGGCTGGGGTTTTAGCTCAGTGGCAGCGCCTAGCATGCATGAGGCCCTGGGTTCAAACTCCAGGAGTGAAAGGGGTGGTGGTTGAGGGGCAAGAGGCTTTCTAGAGATTTTTTTGTGCTGATAGAAGGAAAGTATTAGAGAAAGCTAATGTATAAGATGACATCTGAGTTAGGCCTTGAAGGGCAAAGCAAGAGGGGAATTTCTAGCCAAGCATGGTGGTGCACACAGGTGAACCCAACACTCAGGGGAATGAGGCAGGAGAATCACCAGGAATTTGAGGCCAGCTTGGGATATACAGTGAGTTCAAGACCAGCCTGAACTACATAGTGAGCCCCTGTCTCAAGCAGGGGGAGGGGGTCAATTTCCGAGTATCTATTGCCTGTCACACACTGTGCTGAGCCTCACCTACCTCTTCTCCTTTCACCTGTACAGAAGTCCTCTGAGGCTCTGTGGTCCCCTTTCCTTCCATGAGTTGGTGGGCGGGCAGCAAGGGGGTCAGCATTCCACAGCCAGCCTTTTGTTTCAGAGCTGCCTCTTGGGCAAGGAGAATGTATGAGAGGGCAGGTTCAGCATAAGCACTGCTTTCCAGCAGCCAGTGCCAGGCAAACACAACACTCAGAAAGCTGGCGGCCCTGGGAAGGACTTCCTCTGCCAGCAGGATGAGGATGCTGCGGTTGTCATCACACCAGCAGGAAGGACGGCACCACCCAGACTTCTGCAGCCTGTGCGGACTCCAAGTCTGTAGGCTGTCCTGCTCACAGCATGCCCGTGCGCCTGGCAGAGCAGCATCAAATGCCAATGCCCTGAGCCACGGCCCTGGAAAGTTCCCGGCTGGGAGGTGCTGTTGCTGCAGTAGGATCACTGCAGTTGCTCTCTTGCTTTCAGGCTGGGACTCACACCCTTTGTGAGCCACCGGCTTCAGCTATCTGCTCAATGAGGCTGTCTTTTCTGGACAAGTTTTCTATTCTTGTTCATGTCACCCAAAGCACACCAGGTACTGTTGCCACCAAGGCTATTCTGATAAGTCACACCTGCCCTGGCACTGATTCTGATAACAACAAAGCCAGAAAGGGAGATAGCAACTACCAGGCAATGTGTCAGAGGGAGCTTTGGTCAGGAATTCATGTTGGAAGCCACGCTTGGTGGCAAGGACCTGTGGTCCCAGCTTCTCGGGAGGCTGAGGTAGGAGGCCAGGAGTTGGAGTTCAGTCTAGCGTATGTGACCCTGTTTGGGGCAACAGAGCAAGGCCCTATCTCTTGAGAAAAAAAAAATAACAAAATAATTCATATTGGGGAAAGGGTACTCTTTTTCATTCATCTCATTCTTTCAACCAATTTTTTTTTTCTAGTGCTGGGGATTGAACTCAGGGCCTTGGGCTTGCTAGGCAAGCACTCTAACCACTAAGCTAAATCCCCAGCCCCTCAACCAATATTTAAATAATAAGAAAAGTCATCATTCCAGCCCTTGGAGATACATGGAAAATAAAAACATTGTCCCTGTCCTCATGGAACTTACACTCTAGATTGTCATCAACTTCACAAAACTATCTTAGTTACTGTCTTACTGCCTCTCCAGTCAGCTGTCTCTGCTAGTCCTTATGCTATTTCTTAAACCACCCTCTGCCCCCTTCCCTGTGCTCAGCAAATGGCCTGGTTCCTATTTCACAGGGCGCACAGGACTCAGCTCTCCTAGCCTTCTGATGCTGCGCCCACAAATTCCCACCTGAAGTCAGCTCTATCTTCCTTCTCCAGCCACGAAGGAAGAAGTATCCCTCTTCCTGTTCAAGGGTTCCTTCTCTATCTAGGGTCTGACACATCTGCTCCCTTTCTTGCTCCCTTTCAGTTGAACAGTTGAATCTTTTTTTTTTTTTTTCTTTTTGGTTTTTTTGAGGCAGGGCCTTGCTGTGTAATTCAGGCTAGCCTTGAACTCACTATGTAGCCCAGGCAGGGCTCCAACTCAGGTGATCCTCCTGCCTCAGTCTCCTGAGTGCTGGGATTTCAGGCATGCACCACCACGCCTGACCAAACAGCTGAATCTTTACCCTCTTTCGTGTGTGTGTGTGTGTGTGCACACGCACATATATGTTGCAGTACTGGGGATTGAACCCAGGGCCTTTGTATTCGGTTATATCCCCAGCTGTCCCCCACCCATCCTTTAAGTCAGAGTTTCACTAAGTAAAGTTTCCCAGTCTGGGCACAAACTTGAGATCCTCTTGCCTCAGCCTCTCAGAGTGCTATTATTACAGGCATGTACCACCACACTGGCTATTTTGGCTCTACTTTCCAGGCCCTGCTTTCTGTCTTCTCATTCCTTGATATTAGTATTTCTCAAAAAAGTCAACTATGGTCAGATACTCCGCACTCTGGGATGGCTTCTACTCCTGTTACTCTGTTCTCAATGTACTTGCTAAAATCAACATCAATTTCCTTGTTGCTAAGACTGGCAAATACCTGAGAAGGCGAGTGGATCAGAGCTCAGAGATGGAGGCACCTGGGACAGGTAAAAACTTACTGGATTTTTTTAGGACAGGTAAGAAGACAAGCTCACAGGGAGATTGTCTTAGTTACTTTTCCTCATTGCTGAGACAAAATATCTGACACCCAAAGTTGAAGAGGGAGAGGTTTATTTAGCTCACAGTTGTAGAGGTTTTAGTCCACATTCGGCGGGCTCCAAGGCAGGCGGCAAGGTGAGCAAGGAATAGACAAGCCTCTTTCTGTCCCTTACATTTTATCCAGGCTACCTGCCCTTATGGTGGGTAGCACTCCCACCCTTAACCCTAGAGCCCTTAATCCTAGCATCACATCCTTGATCCCAGCAGAGCCATGCCAAACCGATCAGTGGACTAATTTAGTAATCACACACTCTAGATCCAGCCGCCTCTGAAAAAGCCCCACCTATGACTGCATGAAGCTTTGGGGGGACATCAAGGCACAGACCATAACAAAGATAGATCAAGTTCAGTGTTTGGGCCACACTGTGCTTTGTGAGAATAGCAAGATCTGAGAGCTGAGGCCTGGGTTCAACCTCTGGATCTATCTCTGCCTCCTCGGGGGTCTGGGGTCCCTTCTCCTCCCCAGTGGAAGGATCGGGGTTGCTGTGAGGAGCCCAGCAGGCACAGGCAGCTTGAGGAGGTGGCAGGCATGTCTTATGAGGGCTCCAAAGACCTTATACCCAGAGCACCCTCCGAAGGGCCATAGATCCGATCCCACTTATAGATGGGAGAGCCAGCCAGGCTGATGCTGAGCACATGTAGTCCCAGCTATTTGGGAGGATAAGGCAGGAGGATGGCTTGACTCCAGGTATTTGAGGCCAGCCTGGGCAGCACAGGGAGACTCTGTCTCCAAAAAGAAAACAAACAAAAATAATGCAGATGGCAGTACTAAGACCCCCCCAAGGGACAAAGAAGCTAATGAGTATTTAGGGGGAATTGCAGGCATTTGTGCAATGCAGCCAGGAGGGTGGGAACATAAACCAAATTCAGACCGGTTCTCCCTTCAGAGGGATGCACACAGAACCCTCCCTCCCAACACTACTGCCTATCTCTTTTCTCTTTCCCAGTGGAATTCCTGCATGAGCAGTCTCATCTTTCAAACTCCACATGGACCTCCCACAGCAACCAGAATAGAATCCAGCCCTTGGGCTGGAGTGTGGCTCAGTGGCAGAGCACATCCCTAGCATGTGTGAGATCCTGGGTTCTGACCCCCAAACTGGGGCATAATCTACTGCTCTCCTTAGTCTACAAGAGCCCCATCGATTTGTCCTTTTCTGTCTCTCTGACATTACAGCCCTTTGCCCCAAACACACAAGCTTTCCTTTTGACTGGTCCCTCTGCTAAATCATCAAGTCATGGCCTCCTCACCAGTCTCTGAATTCAAATGTCACCACCTCGGGGAACCTTTCCAGACTACCTTAGCTAAAGTAATCGTTCCAGTCAGCCTTCTCTGGTAACTTAGTTTATTTTCGTCACAGCACCTCTCGGTATCTGCAGTTACGCTCTAATTTGCTGACTGGCCTATTTATTGGCTGTTGTTCCTCGATAGAATGTTCATTTTTTTTGTGTGTATGTGCTGGGGACTGAACTCAGCACCTTGCACTTGCCAGGCAAGCACTCTAACCACTGCGCTAAATCCCCAGCCAGAATGTTCACTCTTATTGAAGTTTTTTTTTCTTTTTGTGATACTAGGGCTTGACCCCAGGGCCTTCATCCTCAGCTGTATCCCCAGACACCTCTCCCGCTTTATTTTAGTTTTTATTTTGAGACAAGTTCTTGCTGATTTACTAAGTTGTCAAGACTGGTCCTGGAAATTTTCTTTTTTTTTCTTTTCTTTTTGACACAGAGTCTTGCTATATAGCCCAGGTTGGCTTGGAACTCCTGCCTCAACCTCCCAGAATGCTAGGATACAGGTAAGTGCTACCACGCCCAGCCTTGTTGAAGACTTTTTTTTTTTTTTTTTTTTTTGGTGCTGGGGATCGAACTCAGGGCCTTGTACTTTCAAGGCAAGCACTCTAACCACTGCGCTAAATCCCCAGCCCATGTTGAAGATTTTATATTGTCTTTTGTCCATCACTGACCCAGCAGTTCCCAAAGTTGGACTGGCACTTAGTAGGTCTCCATAAATATTTTCTGACTCACTTCCTCCACTTCCTATGGTCAGTTTGTTCCCTTCATTTTGTTTTGTTTTGTTCTGTTTTTTTTTGAAACTGGGTCTAACTAGGTAGTTCAGCCTGTCCTTGAACTCACTGTGTAGCCCAGGCGATCAAATTGACAGTGATCCTCCTGCCTCTGCCTCAGCCTGATGGTTTGTGATGGTGAGCACTTATTCAGGTGCTTACTGGCCATCAGTCAGTCTTCTTTGTAGAATTATCTACTCAGAACCCTCTTTTGCTGGCAGTTCTGGGGTTCAAACCCAGAGGTTTGTGCATGTTAGACAAGGGTTTTACCACTGAGATACACTCCCCAGCCCTTTTTATTTTGAGATAGGGCCTCGATAAATTGCCCAGGCTGGCCTTGACCTTTGATCCTCCTGCCTCAGCTTCTTGAGTACCTGGCGTACAGGCATGTGCCACTGTGCCCATTCTGCGCCTATTTTTAAATGAGGTTGTCTTTTTATTACTAAGTTGCTGTATATTTCCTAGATATAAGACTTTCAGATCTAGATATAGACACATGATTTGTAAAACTTTTCTCCCATTATTTGTGCTGTCTTGGGGGGCTGCTGTGGATTGAACCCAGGGCCTCATCCATGCTAAACATGTGCTATACCACTGAGTTACACCCCCAGCCCGTGTTGTCTTGTCTTGTTTTGTTTTGTTTGAGACAGGGTCTCTTGTGTAGCTCAGGCTGTCCTTGACCTTGCAGCTATCTTCTTGCCCCAGTTTCCCAAACCCTGGGGTTATAGGTGTGTACCACCATGCCCAATTTGTTTTTCTTTTTTTTTTAATTTTTTTTTGTTTTTTTTCCAGTTTTTTCTTGATTCTGTCCTCTGAAGCACAAAAATTTTTAATTTTTACGATGTCCAATTTATGTTTTTTTTCCCCTCAAGTTCTCACTATGTAGTTCAGGCTGGTTTAGAACTCACTATGGAGCCCAGAATGGCCTAGAACTCCTGGTGATCCTCCTGCCTCAGCCTCCCAAGTGCTGGGATTACAGGCATGCACCATCATGCCTGGCAAGCTCAAACTTTTGATCAGCCTGTTAAAGTGTTCTTTTCCCTTTTTTGGATGTGTGTTTTTCCCCCCTCTTTGGCCAAGAGGCCATTGCCTAATCCCCTGTCACAATGATTTATGTTTTTATTTATTTTTTCTAAGAGGTTTATAGTTTTAGCTCTTAAATTTATGTCTTTGACCCATTTAGAATTAATTTTTTGGGAGGGGCTGGGGATTGAACTCAGGGCCTTGTGTTGCTAGGCAAGCACTCTAACCATTGAGCTAAATCCCCAGTTGGGGTTATTTTGCTATTATTTTTCCAACTTTTATAATAGGTGCTTAGATTGTTAAGTTTTTATGTTTTTATTGGAGGGCTGAGAGTTGAACCCAGCATACTAAGTACACTATTATATGTTCTAGCACTGAGCCGTACCCCAGGCACATTTTTTCCTAACATGAGAATTTAAAATTATGCATTTTCTTTCAAGTAGTAAAATTAACAATCCAGGAAAGGCTTACCCTGTGGCTTTGGGAACACCTTGGAGCCACACAGAGTGGCACATACCTAGAATCCTGGAGGCTGAGATAGGAGGACCAGCCCAGCCCGGGCAATTTAATGATTTAAGGGGACCTTGTTTTAAAAATAGAAAATAAAAAAAGGGATGGGGTTGTAGCCCATGGAGAGGCTCTGGGTTCAAGCCTCATTACTTTAAAAAAAAGAGAGAGAGAGAACTCCTTGACACACCACCCTGTACGACATTCTGCCAGGTATGCAAGCCTGCATTTAATAGGCATAGATCTATACTAATGTAGAGAGATTATCCTGTTATTAATTTTATAGGTTTGACTTACTTGAGAGATAGTTACTGAGTGTCTACTGTGTAGCATCATTACAATATAATAAATGCTAAGAACAGAGACTCGAAATAAAGTCCTGCCATCACAAGCATACATGCAATCGAAAGGGAGTAAAACACAAAAACCTATTACAATTTTAGTATATGTGCTGCTGAAGCGAGCACACAAAAACCTATTACAATGCGCATGATAAACCTGGGATAAGAAAGGTGATACAGGGGCTGGGGATTTAGCTCAGTGGCAGAGTACTTGCATAGCAAGCACAAGGCCCTGAGTTCAATCCCTGGCACACACACAAAAAAAAGAAAGGTGATACAGAAGATGGTGGAAGTAGCGAACAGCAGCAAGGTACATTCTGTGATTGGGAAAGGCATTCTGGGAGAAGTTGCTTTCTTTAAGGCTTGGAAAGATGAATTCATAAGAATTTGCTACACACATTTAGCAGAAGAATATTCTAGGCCATTGTAATGGTAAACGAAAGGCGATGTTCTGGAGGAAGGAAAAGACAGTAGGTACATCAGGTCAGGAGCAGTGTCAGGAAGAGGAACAGGGATGAGGGAGTCAGGTCCAGACTGGAGAGTCCTGGACACTAGCTGGTGAAGGGCAATTAAACCTTAATGGGAAGCATGGACCTCATCCTAAAACAGTGCGAGGCTGCTGAAGGGTTTTAAGTATGGGTGGGATGGTCACAAATGGAGGGAGGACCAAGACCAGCGGCCAGGGGACCTTTCAGGAGGTTGCAGCTGTCATTTACGATTGCATTGAGGAGCATCCATGGAAACATTTAGGTCTTGGTGATCCGTCAGATGTGGGGGCATTGAGGGTGACTCTACTTTTCTCGTGTTTGTTTATTTGTTTGTTTTGGGTGCTGGAGATTGAAGTCAGGGCCTTGTGCTTGCTAGGCAAGCGCTCTACCACTGAGCTAAATCCCCAACCTCCCTTTTCTCCTGTTTGTGACCCAACTGACTGGAAACCCTGGTTATGACAGAGCAGGTCTGGGGAGGAGATAGCGAGTTTGGATCAGGGCAGTTTGGGGTGCTGCTGGGCTTGTCTCCACCTTCGGGCCTTACCTGGACCTAGCCGCCTTCCTCAGTCCTCTCCAGGGAAGGCTGTCTCTTCTGCACTCCACAGGCCTCAGGGCCAGCAGGCTCAGCACATTCTTGTTGTTCCCCACTGCTGATTCTTAACTATTATTCTTTTTTTTCCTCCCCCTAACCTTAACTCTTTTAAGGTCAACACAACCCAGCTGTCCCACTTGTTAGTTCCTTTTCTTGCTATTATCTGCAGACGCATTTGTCGACGCTTCGGCACATGCTTTGCAGACTTTGTCTTGACCCTGCTCCAGCCCCATCCTTTAGAGCCCTAGTTCTTTACTCTGGGTACTGCTCTGCCAACTGGTGCCTACATTTCTGGACACTTTTTTTTTTTTTTTTTTGGTGCTGGGGATCGAACTTGGGGCCTTGTGCTTATGAGGAAAGAGCTCTAACCACGGAGCTAAATCCCCAGCCCGTTTCTGGACACTTTTGTGACTTCTCTCCTCCTTCTTGCTGGCCAGCCTCTCCTGTGTTCCCACCAGGTAGTCTCACCACCCACAACTACTCCACACTTGAATTCTCTGTTTCAAGTCACCCACCCTGACCACCATTTCCTATCTTCCAGCTCACTTGCTTCATCGTCTATGCCACACAATTCTCCAACCTCATCAAACTCTGTTAAGTGTACCATTTAAAATCACTCCCATTGGTGTGGTAGCACACACCTGTAATTTCAGCACCTGAGAGGCTGAGACAGGAGGATCATGAATTCAAGGCCACCTTGGGGCTACACACACACACACACACACACACACACACACAGAGCACAAACAAAAAATACAAAATGACTCCCTCATTTTTGCCTTCTTCTCTTCCTAGATTAGAGCACAGTCTATGACTATTACCGTGCTCTCCCCATAGAGTATGAAAAAATTTGCCTGCTTCCATCTCTCTCTACTTGTCTGGCTAATCCTCAGCCCTGAATGAATTCAAACTCTGGCCACGACTGCACCTGAGCACTGAACATTACAGGAAAAAACAAAACAAAACTCAACTGGACCCACTGTTTGTACTTTCAGTTCATGACCACAAACCTCAAATGAGCACTCAGCATGGAGTCCTTCACTTCCTCACCTTAACTGCTTTGTTTTGCTTGCTGGAAGTACTGGGAAATCAAAACCCTCTACTGAGGGTAGCAAGACTTCACAGTTTCAAAACTCAGTGCATGATCTCAACCCTTGTTTTCCTCTGCCTCTCAGCAGCATGCAGCAGTTAGCCATTCTTACCTCCTGGGAATATTTTCCTAGCTTGGCTTTCGTGACACCACACTCTGGGTCTTCTCTTTTTCCATTGTCTTTCAGCTTGCATTGCTGGCTCCTTCTTCTCTACCTGACCTCCAAATGACTATGGCTTCAGGGCCCATTTTTAGGGCTTTTTTTTTTTAAAAAAAAAACAACTCAACAGCCTGAAAGGAAACCTAATACCTACCTCTCCAATTTTATATCTATAGCTGTAGCCTCTTTTCTGCACTCCAGCCTTATCTATGAATATGCTAATTTGACATCTCTGTGGACACTGGCAATCCCAGCACTGAGGCAGGAGGATCACCAAGAATTTCAACCAGCCTGGACTACATAGCAAATCCTGTTAAAAGAAAAAAAAAGAAATTTAGGCCTGGTAGTGCACACCTACAATCTCAGTACTCAGGAGGCTGAAGCAGGAGGATTTCTGTGAGTTCAAGGCCAGCCTGGGCTCCACAGTGAGTTCAAGGCCAGCCTGAACTACATAGCAAGACCCCGTCTCAAAAGAAAAAAAAAAAGTGGGCTGGGGGTTTAGCTCAGTGGTCAGAGCACTTGCTAGCAAGCACATGGCCCTGAGTTCGATCCCTGGCATCAAAAAAAGAAAAAAAAATGACAAGCACAATGAATAGATGTTTTCAAAGATAAGTGGTGTGTTCTGAAGGGAATTAATGGCAATGTGGTTTTTTTTGTTTGTTTGTTTTGTTTTGTTATTTTTTGAGACAGGGTCTTACTATGTAGTTCTGGTTGGCCTTGAACTCACTGTGAGCCTAGGCTGGGCTCAAACTTGTGGCAATCCTCCTGCCTCAGCCACTGGAGTGCTGGGATTACAGGCATGCACCACCATACCTGGCTGGCAATGTGTTTGTCTGTTTGTTCGTTTAATTTTTTTCTTCTTCTTTGGCAATTTTTTTTTTTTTTGAGAGAGTCTCGCTACATAGTTCAGGCTGGCTTTGAACTCACTATGGCGCCCAGGCTGGCTTCCAACTTGTGGCAATTCTCCTGCCTCAGCCTCCCTGTGCTGGGATCACAGCCATGCGCCACCACACCTGGCAGGCAGTATTTGTTTTATTGTAAAACATTTTTAAAAATTTAAACATTCAGATTTCCTCCCTCCCATTCTGCCTTGCCTCTTTTCTCACGTCTTATCTTCTCGTCTTCTAGTCTAGTCCCTTCTCTTCTGTTTCTCTCTCCCTGCCGCCCCCGCCCCCACCCCCGCAAAAGAAAAAAAAAATTTAAACATTCAGTATATATTTCAGTCATGCTTTGTATTTACCCAGTGAAACAGGTATTAATTATAGGTATTTAAAGACAGGGGATGGAGGTATAGCTCAGTGGTAGAGCACTTGCCTAGCATGTGTAAGGCCCTGGGTTCCATCCCCGGCACTGCAAAGAAAAAGAAAAGGAAAGAAAAAAAAGACATTTTTAGATATATAAGAAAATAGATAATTTTCTTTGATGAATTATCTGATAAGAAGCTGGCTGGCTGTGGTGGTCTGCACCTGTAATTTGAGAACCTGAGGCAGGAAGATCTCAAAGTTGAGGCCAGCCCTGGCAATTTAGCAAAACCTTGTCTCAAAATAAAAACTGAAAGTAGGGGCTGGGGACATACCTCTGTTCGCTCAGGGTTCAATCCCCAGGGTCATATTAAAAAAAAATGAATAAATCAAGAAAAAAATAATTATAAGCATTATATTTAGAGAAATGCTATCAGAAGAAATAAGTAAAGGAATGGGATTGTTTTTGATACTTTTTTTGGGGGAGGCGTGTCCTGGGGATCGAACTCAGGGCCTTGTGCTTGCTAGGTAAGCAAGCTACCGCTGAGCTAAATCCCCAACCCCTAAAGGATAGTTTTTGGCATCAGGATTTAGGAATGAGTAAGAGGTGCTAAGAGGTACATTTGTTTTTCACTATGTTTGTACATTGTTTATAATCAACGTGTATATGTTACTTTGTTAAAAAAGTTTTTTTCTTTGAAACAAGGTCTTGCTATATAGTTCAGGCTGGCCTGGAACTCATTATGCAGCCCAGGCAGTTCTCGACTTTGAGGGAATCTCCTTGCTGAAGCCCCCTGAGTGAGTGCTGAGATACAACAGACATGTGCCACCATGCCCAGCTAGTTCAGTAATTTGTATAATTAAAAAAAAAAAAGCTGTTTTGGAATCTGCTTTTCCTGTTTACCTTACCTGGAGCTCACACCAACTACAGGAACTACCTTTGAAGGTAGAAATAGAGCTGTCTCTGCACACTGCTTGTGTTTTCTACAGTCCAGGGATAAAGTTAGTATGAGTTTAACAAACATTTGTTGAAGGAATAGAAAAATTCGAGCTGTTAGTCTTTCTTCTGTTCCATGTCATTATTGAGACTGTATTATGGACAAGGTACAAAACTGTAATATTGACAGAGTGGGATAAAGTAGATTTTTCCAAATTTTGGATTTCACATGTTGGCTTTAGAGGTAGATGTCTTTCTGAACGACCATTTGAATTATATATACTAGATTTTGCTAATCTCAATTCATCTTACTCATGTGGAGTACAGTAATAGGGATTTCTTCAAATGTTTCACACTATGAGATGCAAAATATTTTGTTGACTTCAAGGATCTTTTCGTGTATTCTTTATGAAAAGTTAATTATCAGCATATAGTATCTATTTCAGTGATTGCTTAAAATGGGGCGTACCAGTAATAAGTTCGGCTTTCTAACAATGACTAATGTGCACACCATGTGCGTAGCGTTAGATGGCTGGTGGATACTCGCCATCAACTAGACATCCACCACACTTCTTTCCGCCCCTTTACTCCCAGACCACCTGCTTCTAGCTGGAGGCGATGTCCTGACCCTCCGCGACCTCTTTGTCATGGCGCCCGGGGGGCGTCTACCAGAGGAGGGAGGCTTTGGCAGCCAACCGGGCGTGGACCTTCCAAAGATGGCGGCATGGGGGGTTGCAAAGGCGCGTAGGGGCGGGACTCCGCCGCCGGAGGTGGGGCAGAGAGGCTGAGGGGTCTGGCAAACAGGCAGGACGCTTCCGAATTAGGCAAGCCCAGCGCGCTTGCGCGGAGGGGCCCAGCGCGCAGTGAGGCAGTGGCGGGGAAAGGCACCGGTGGGGCCGACAGGCGGGTTGAAGGAGGGAAGCAAGCGAGCGAGCGAAGTCCTAGTGCGCGCCGCGTCGGCCCGGGTACCCTCCCCTTCCGGGCGTGAGGCGCTGTGAGAAAAGCCGAACCGAGCGGACTTGAGCACCGGCAGTGAGACGTCGC
>PVJO010022362.1:0-28196 GCA_004026905.1 Hystrix cristata | reverse complement strand
CCTTCTGTCTGCACAATGTAATTGCTCGCAAGGAAAAGCCGCAGCCTTCAAACTGCCTTGCCGAGTAATAGCATCTCTAAGTTGTGTTTCCCTTCCCAACCTACTCGGTGACAGGAAATTAAAAGGTAACTACTCTCATGCCAAGCATAAGTCGGGGACGTTTATGTCAGAGCCTCCACCTGCTCCAAACGTTGCAGGTCCTGTGCCCGCCGCCCAGGGAGACGCAGGAGACGCCCCCTGGCAGCCTTCCCACTGCCTCTGAGTGTGCCAGGCCCCGCCCAGGGAGCAGCACTCGGCCACGAGGGAGCACTATGTCGAAATGCGGGCGTCTTCGTGGCCCTGCTGCTCCCCAGTGTGCGCCCTCAGACAGATGGCATGATTTCTCTGAACTTCGACCTCCTCCTTGGTAAAGGTCAACCTTGGAACTAAAATTACTTTGCAAAAATACAGAAATACATAAAACACAAATATAAACAAATTAATATATGCAAATAAGCTTAGCTCCATACAACCTACCAGCCCAGTTCTGATAGGCCAAGTGGATTACATCTGCAAGTTTTACAAATTAGAAAGAGTTACCCTTTAAATTTTTCCCAATTTCTTCAAATTTTCTAGCTTCTCTAAAATAAAAGAGAATACAGTGAGAATAGGCTAGATATGGGCGGATAAGTGTTGGACGTTTCCTTAAAAAACTGAGCAAAAGCTGATGTTTATGGCATGCAGAATTTACAAAATAAATCCTAATAGCCAAACTCACACAGCCTGCAAAGTCTTACACTGAAATGCAGCAGAAGCAAAGGAGGAGACGGAGAAAAATGGACACCAGTGTCTACACACGGCGTGGAAATGCACACGGAGAAGGCTGAGGGACCTCGGCGCCTCCACGGCAAGTGACCCCTGAGCTCTGACCTCCGAGTTGGCTGACAAGGGGAACATTCTAGAGGAAGAAGGAAGACAGCCCAGGCCAGGCTCCGGGATACTCCAGACACTGTTCTGACAGACTTCTAGAGCCAGTCTGCTTTGGAGAAGCTCTTGTGGTACCCTGTTTTCCAACTTTAGGTTGCCAAACAGAGCGTCTCCCCTTCCCAGCATCCAAGCAAACACTCTGACTCCTCCTTACTCTCTCTCCTGACTTTCTCATCCTCTTGACTGATCTAACCTCACTTTTTAAACTGGCTCTATTTTAAACACACACAAAAACACACATACACGCACTTTCCCCCTTCTAGCAACACCCATGGGACTAAAACCTAGCCGAAGCAAGTTACATTTTAACTAGCAGAGTAAGACCCCAGGATCCATCTTCCTGGTGTCTTTTTAGGAAACAGAAATATGGCCCTATGAACTTCTCCATCCCCATCGCACCCGAATGGACACACAGACTGCTTCCAACCAACAGCTGGCAGGCTAGAGGAGGCATGCACCACTATGTTCCAGAGTCTGACACACACATCTGTCTTGGTGACACACATTGTCCTCGCCACTCAGGAGACCCAGGGCAGTGGCTG
Organism: Hystrix cristata; assembly: GCA_004026905.1. Taxonomy (NCBI): domain Eukaryota; kingdom Metazoa; phylum Chordata; class Mammalia; order Rodentia; family Hystricidae; genus Hystrix; species Hystrix cristata. The sequence goes on along the minus strand of PVJO010022362.1, from coordinate 26,688 downwards.
GCTTTGCACCATCTAAACTCAGGGCTCTACAGGAAGCACATCAAACCCACGTCACAGTTTTCAGTAGAGGCTCCCTGGGATCCACAAGTCCACTCCGTTTGCTGTCACAAAACAGTTCAGCTGTTTTGCTTCTATTACCATCAGAGCAATGCTATACCTATCCATTTAACGTTGTTTTCAAGTGTAATCTCAGAATTAGACTACGAACCCCCCAAGTTTAGCTGATCCATTTCTATTTCTTTACACTCTGTGTTAGTTTGCTTTTATTGTAATAGAATACTTGAGGTAAACCAGCTTACAAAGAGGAAAGGTTTATGTGGCTCACAGTCCATGGCCTATCAGCCCCAGTGCTCCTGGCCTGTGAGAGGCAGGAGGACAGTCGGAGCACTGGAGGAACAGAGCTGCTCCCTATAGACACAGCAGAAACAGGAAGGAGCAGGGCCCCAATGTCCCCTCTCAGGGCCATCCCAGTGGCCTGACTCCTCCCACAAGGTCCCCCCACTAAAAGCGTCATGGCCGGTGACCAGCGCTTCAGCGCTTCAAGTTCCTGGGTGGAACTTGAGACCACGTTATCGCATCTCCCAAGTCCTGATGGGGGGAATCTTCAGTGCAAGGTGAGGGGCCACAAGTATGTTGATGAGAACATAATTAGGATGGGCTCATCATCTTCATCACCAATAAATAAAGCAATTCTGTGGTCTAGTTAAATTGGTTCCGCAAGTGGACGTCTTGCTGCTATTCTTGAAGGGCAGCACAAAAGGGTTTGCTTCGGGGTCCTGTTTGATTTCAGGTTTCTGCCATTCACACAGAAAACACATCACCTGATCCCGGCTGAGTCCCTATGCCGGAGGGCGGCTGCCTCATGCTCCTCAGAGCCCCGACTTCCCTTTGTGAGATCGTGCCCTCCACCATTCGGTCCCCATCCCTCAGTGTATTCTGGTTTCACCATTAAGTGAGTTCTGGCATTAGTAGCCACTTTTCTTTCCAATAAATTTGATTTCCACGAAGTTAGATTCCATTAGTCTCTTCTCTAAAGAAAAGCATTCATGTTTTTTGCACAATTCAAAGGCCAAATAACACTCCCTCTAAAGGGTTGCTTAAAATGGTATCACTTTCTCTAGAAGCACTACGAATGAGACAATTAAATGGGGTGAGTGGGGACAGTCTGGAGGGCCTCGGAAGCCACCACTGGTGAATGACTCACACAAAACGGCGCCCTCTGGTGGGAAAGACCCCACTCAGGCCAGAGCTGGATGTCTTCCGCAGAAGGGTGGTCCCAGGAAGGTGGGAAAACTGAATCACTGAATGGCTGGTCTTCTGATTCAGCCTCCCTGACCACTGGCCAACCCGCCAGGGGAACCCTAGTGATGTGCAGGCAAAAACACACAAAATCTGGGATTCATAGGAGCCACCACCAGTCACTGAGCAGAAAGGACTTGGTGACTCATGGTCACCAAGACATGCTCACAGGACCCTGAGGCCAGGGGACAGAGGGACAGAAGGACAGCTCGATACCACACCCAGAAGCTAGGACACCCTGTGCAGACTGGAGTGGGGACGACCCAGGAGGGTAGCCCTACAACCATGAATAGACAAGGACATGATTTCAAGGCCAGAACAGCCCTATAGACTCCATCCTGTACCCCAGACAGCGCTTTCATTGTTCCCAAAGGTCATGGGTATAAACTAAAGAGTTGGAAGTGGAGGAAATCATGATGTCAGTCATTGTGTGTTTTGCCACGTTATCTCCCTGCATCTGTGGTCCTCTGGTGTTTGTACTAAATTCGTTCCTTATGTTTTTGCTGTCTATTGTTTGGGTTTTCTTCCAAGGAGAAAAGAAATTATTTTTGCTGTAAGACTGCTTATTAAAAATGTAAGTGCCTGCCATGCTAATCTGGAAAGCTGAGTAAAAAATTCTATAAGGAACAAATCTACTTTCTACACCCTCATGTAGCTCCCCAACAGAATAGCATCAGTTCACCCCACATCCAGGTCCGTGCAGTCCCCAGTCACACCCAAAGTTACACCTGGGACTGAACAGAAAGAACGGCGGCCTTCCCTGACACAGCAGCACCTGTGGCTGCCTGGTGACCACTGTCCCCGAGCCCCTGCTTGGGTGGGATGTCTTACAGGCCACGTGTTCTGGGGCAGGCAACGGAGAGCAATTTCACCACTGCCCTCCGTGCCGCCAGGACAGCCTTCGCCCAGGCCAGCGAGGAAAAGCCATATCCGCTGAGGAGCAATGCTAAGGAGGACACATGCACTCCAAGCCACTGTCCCCGTGGTCATCCGGGAGCTGAGGAAGGGTGCAAAGCTCAGCAGTGCAGTCAGCATCCCACACTGCAGGCTCCCAGCAGGGCCTGGCATGGCGACTGCGCGCTGTCCCCATGGCCCCGGCACAGCCCGTGTAGGACAGAAGCTCCACTGCTCCGCCAGCTCCAGCTGCCCATGACGCTGCGGGCAGTGGGTACACGTGACCAGTGGACATCGTGCCTGTCTGCAGAGCAGCACTGCTGAGACTGGGCTGCCAGCAACAGGCTCGCCCTGAGGGGGGCAGAGGAGGGGCTCCTACGGTCAGAGCCAGCGACCTGCGTCCAGGGGGCCTCTCCTCCTCTGGTGGTGCCCCGCCCTGGGTGCCACCTGTTAGGAGGCAATCGTCACTGTCCCCAGGATAGGTGTGCTTGAGAGATGATTCACGCAGGTGACGGACACTGGAAATAAAGCCCATGGGCTCAGCACACTGTGAAATGTCCGGGCACCAGCAGCAGGACGGTATGGAGGCCCAGCCCACCTGCTGAGCAGAGTTGGATTCAAAGTCACCCAAGACTGAGAAAACACGTCTTCAGTGGGGCATGGTAGCTCATGCCCACAAGGCCAGCACTTGTAAGACTGAGTCGGGAGGATCATCACGAGTTCGCGACCAAGCCAGATACATGATGAGTTCAAGGCCAGCCTGAATTACATAGCTAGACCCTGTCTCAAAGGAAAAAAAAAAAAAACCAAAAGTCCTCAAAGAAGAATCTGCAGGTAGCACTTTTAGTTTTATGTGTAAACCCCAAAACTGGTCCTGCCAGAGGAAGAGGGGGTCAGAGGGCGTCCAGGACAAGCATCAGCAGCCTGCGTGGGTGCGGGCCAGGGCGGCCCCATGTCCCTCACGTCTTGCTGTGGACACACGACCCTGCACGCGTGGGCACTCAGACGGCAGAGCAGACCGACGCCTCACACGCAACTGGCCAGCCGAGCTCTCAGCGCTCACCCTCGAGAGCCCAGAGGGGCCAACTCGGGGTGCGGAAGGGGAGGGATCTCCCTCCCTGCAGGCCCGGGAGTCGCGAGAGGCAGAGCGGGAGCGTGGGCGTGGATGGCATTTAGTGTTGCCAGATTTAGCAGACAAAAATACAGGATTTGCAGTACATTTGAATTTCAAATAAAAATGAGTAAAGTTTGGGGATATAACTACATTAAAAGTTACTTGTTTGGCTGGGGATTTAGCTCAGTGCTTAGAGCACTTGCCTAGCAAGCACAAGGCCTTGAGTTCGATCCCTGGCACTAAAAAAAAAAAAAAAAAAAAAAAGTTACTTGTTTATTTATAATTAAAATTTTAACTGGCTACAGCACATTTCCCCTGGCAATCATGCCGATTGCCTGTACACCATCCTGCGGCCTACACATGGTTTTTGTATTATTTCTGGAAATTGTTTTCTCTGTGTGCGGGAGAGAGAACGGTGGACAGAGAGGAGAGAGGGAATCGGTAAGTCAGGCAAGAACCAAGAGTAGCAGGACAGAGGTTCCCTGAGAAAGGAGCACCCATATTCTCCCGAGGACCGCATGTGTATGCGCGTGTCTGCATGCACAAGTTCGTGTGTTATGTGTGTGTGTTGTGTATGCTTCTTGAAACAGAAAACCCACTAATTTAAAAAAAATACCACCGTGAGTCCAAATGATCACATCAACATGTTAACACCGACGTCACTCGAGGTTCCTGCTAACCTCCCTTCGTGTGTTTCCAGACTCAGAGTCCGGACTCGGGCACGGAACCCCAGAAGGGAGCTGTGTCTCCCTACGCTTCTCTGCACACCCCTGTGTGGCTGGGGGAAGCTCGCCCTCTCCTGGGTGTCTCCCAGACCGCAAGAGTAATGGAAGTGACTTGCGAAACAGGAGCAGAAATACCACTACCAGTAAGTTAAGATGCCTGAAAGAGTGGAAATAAAGAGGCGAGCACAAGACACCCCCCGTCCCGTCTCTCGCCCTGTGGTGGATGCACATCTGAGTGTGGCACTTACTGCACACAGACCTGGCACTTCCCAGGACACAGTCTCAGAAACCCAGCCAGAGGACCTGCTGCAGAGGCCGGAGTCCCCGCCGGCATGACAGAGCCACCTGAAGGGAATTCGACGCACCGCTGCAGGAAGTGACAGCCAGTGTGCAGGCTTCACTCCCGTCCTCCAGCTGCAGGCCCTGACGCACCCTCACAGTCCAGGGTGGTATACACGGTCTGCCCTTGTTGTTCGGGTGCCGTGAACGCAGGATCAGAGAGCGCCCCATGACTACTCCTGAGGAGACGGGGAGGGTCCCGTGCCTCTGCAACACTCCTTCAAACGCCCCAGACTCCAAGTCTGCACGTTCCTGCGTACAGACAGCTCACGGGATTTACGTGGCTGACTCGTTAGCACTGACCTCAGCACCACAGCCCAGCGCTGGAGCTCAGGCTGGACAGTCGCGCGTCCCAACTCTGCCCTGCAGAGAGAGAGTGGCACACAGTGTGGCAGCAGGTGGCGCCCAGGCTCCCACAACACACCCAGCTCATCCTCTGTGTACCTGTCCACAAGGGACCCTGGAAGGGCTGTGAGTACAAATCAGGACTGATTTGAGAGGTACAAAAAATCTTAGCAGGGAGGCAGATGCACAAGTACAGAATCTGTGACTAACAAGGAGTAAGTAACCTGGACTTCAGAGCATCTCCTGTAAACTGAACTTGTACCTTAGGGTCGCCAGCGACCGGCTCCTAAGCCAGTGTCTGCAGACAGCAGAAGCACGGCAGCACCAGACAGCCACTCTACCCCTCGGGCCTGAACTGATGCAGCCCCGATCACAGGACAGGGAGCCCGGAATAAACACACAGGACCTGCATGTTCAGATCTGCTAGGTTTATGGGAGCCAGACCCCGGACCACAACTATCCCCAAATCTCCCAGACAACCACTCCCCTGACCCCTCCACACTACACCCACAGCCCAGCCCCACCCTGGCCAATGTTCTCCTCCTCCCTGCACAGGCAGCTCCCATGGCAGCCTTCATGCCAGCTCCACTGCTGAATATTTGATGCCAACATATGGCTGGGTGACACAGCGCCCTGCTCTGCAGGGACAGATGCAGCAAGGCACACAGGTCCCTCAGGTGCAAGAGTCAGGGCTCCCCAAGCCCCGCTGGGGACAGCACAACGCTTGCCCTTAGGTGGACTGCTGCAGAGCACACTGCTGACCAGTGAAGAGCTAATGTCACCCGAGGCGCACTCAGCCTGCACCGGACGGTGGCGGGCAGAGAGGGCATGGCAGGTGCCCCACCGTGGCTGTCAAGTGTCGGCTCAGGTTCCACTCGGCCCAGCTGCTTCCCCTGTGCCCGAGTCACCTGCAGGACCGACCTCACCCCAGCTCCGTGCCTGATGCAGCATCCATGTGTCCTGCCCACCACTTAGCTCTCTCAGCAAAGTTGCTCTCGGAGGCCCCAGATAATCTCCGTCCCGAGCTGCTGGGGTGACCCATCATGGGGAGGCTGAGGCAGACAGGGGAGGAGGAGGGGACAGGGTCACTTGGGGAGGACTTCAGGGTCAGGCTGGATGTGCCCTGAGCCCACGCTGCCTGGACAGAGCCCAGCAAGGTGTGGTCCTCCGGGCATGTGCTGGAGGATGGCAGTGTGACGAGGGTGGGACACAGAGGGCTAGAGACTACCTGCACTGCTGTCCCCAAACCAGACTCAGGCAGGGCCCAGGCACCCACTGGCACTGTGGTGCAGGAGGGCAGAGCCTGGACAGCAGGCTTTCGCTGAGCCGCCCCTGCATGGAGCACAGGGAGAACCCATGCTTGGTCCTGGTCCAACAGGTGGGGTGCGGGCCCCAGGGGCACCCCCTGCAGGGACAGCTGGGATGTTGCCATTGCCGGCCAGGACTCCTGGCACTCCTCGGTGCTGGTGGGCGACGTGGTCAGTGCTGGCAGGGGACACGCCTCTGCACCCCACTGCAGGGGCCCTCCAGTGAGCCAGTGGGCCCACCAGTGAGCTAGTGACAGCCCACCCAGGGGATACGAGTAAGGCTGCTCCAGGAGCCAAGACCCATGTGCCGTCTGATCACACAGCACAGGCTCCAGCGCCTCCTGCAAGCGCCAGGACGCCTGCGGCTGTCCTGGAAAGCTGTCCCTGAGGCCGCAATCTGAAGATGAGGTCCTGACCTGGGCACTGCTGGGAGGCGCAGCCCTGAAGGGGACACAGCCTGTCCCGTCTGTCTTTGCCTCCCCACTGCCCAAGAGGCCAGAGGCTCCCTACATCACGGCCCCACCACGACTCTGTGCTTGGCCACAGACCCAAAAGCAACACAGCTGCTGACCACAGACGGAGCCACAGAAACCACAAGCCACAGTCAGCCTCTCCTGCCGCGGTGCTGTTGGGGCGTGGCAGCATGCCGCCCTCAGAGCGTGACAGCCCGCCCCAGCGCCCCAAGGACATAGCCCACGCTACCCACAGCGTTACCTGACCCCTGTACCCCACGTGGCAAGACAGAGGGCCAGAAATGAACGTGAGCAAAACGGATTCACAGCCTGGATGAAGACAGGGACCAAAGAAAGACAAAGGAGAGACCCCCCTATGGCCCCTGCAGCTCTGGGGCCCTCTGACACCTGGTGGCTTCAGACCCTGGGACACAGACTCGGCACCAGGCAGGGAGCATGGCCTGCGTACCACCTCCCACCTCCCAGTCAGTGCTGGTGGGGAGAAGTGGAGCCAGGCCGGTGTGCAAGGGTCTGCGCCGAGGGCGCTCTGCTTCGCGCGGGCGGCTGCAGGGGAATGAGGGCCTGGTCAGTAAGGGATCATCCACACTCAGCTCCCCCATCCCACCCCGCTGAGCTTGGTACGATCTGAATCTGTGCAAACCTGGTGGCTGTGCTGAAGAGAAGCAGCACGCATGACATAAACTCTCTCTGGCCCAGAGTGAGTCCTTTAGAAATTAACGTCGTCCACCCTTCTAAGTGAGACAGGTGCAAAACTGAAATAAACTGACCCAAAGTGGACGCTGGTCGATCAACTAGAGACACACACTGCTAAAGGGAAAGCGTGAGAGCCGCCCTGCCCCTCTGGGCACCTGTCACAGCCCTGGAGCGTTCCCATGGGTGCAGCAAGCCTCATGCACGCCCACCAGCAGCGGAGCACCACACCCAACATACAAGGAAACCAGAAGGCTGGGACTCTAATGGCCCAGGACCCTGCAGCTAGTAGGCCACATAGCAGGATCCAGATCTGGGGGACAGAGTGGCTGGCTCTGTCTGAGCTGCATCTTTGGTCTCCCATTATGAGGCCTGCTGGAGAAGACACCAAGAAATGTTTGTCAAATGAAGACACAAAAGCTTCCGCATTCAAGGACCTGAGCAATCGGTATCTATCCAAGTGAATTAAGGCACCATAATGACACAGCAGCATTTGAATAGCAGGTTTATTATAGTCAAACAAAGCAAAAAAAGCTTGGGACCGCTGAGATCTTTTCCTTAGTCATAATAACAAGATCCGATGTTTCCTGAGTTGGGAATTTACTGAGTAGAATAACTCCCTTTGCCTGCCCGAATACTGCGTGCTAAATTTAAGACGCTAATGGAAGGTCACATCTGTACCATCCCAGGAAAGAACAGGTAAAAGAACCTAAAAGTGCTCCCATCAAGTCATGAAAAAAACTAAAGAATCAGGCATCTTGCAGCATTCCTTCTGGTGGCAAGCAGAGATTATTGATAATAAAACACTTTCCTAATAATTCACTCGATTAAACATTTTCTTGCCGTTTGCTTTATTATGACATGGTGAGACACAGTAATAATAAGCCTAATGGTCTAAAGACTGTTTTTAACAAAAACCAGATGCAAGTAGTTTTAAATATCTGCTACTATTTCCTTTCTGGTGTCTAAACATAGCTTTACAAGTTGCAGACCTCTTGGCCTCTTCAGGTAGGCGAACCGAGCATCGTTTGTCTCCCGGGTGCCGTTAGTGACTCTGGCTAAGTGCGTCCTGGGTCACAAGCTCAGGACAAGGCCCTTTTGCTGTTTATTTTACGCATACACAGTGATCACTTATGAGATTAGCGCAACTTCCTGCCAAGGAAGAACCCCTATTCTGAGCTGTGCAGCGTAACATCTGCTCTTCTCTTCTGTCATCCAGGGTAGCTTTGGAGACAGTTTACAAAACTTCACTTGGTGTGCTAAGAATTTCACCTGGTCACAGTTGTCACCAAAATGCAATGGAGTCCCTCCTCTGTAACCCTTTCTCCACTGTCTCCCCGAGTGTCGGAGGACAGCCCAAGGAACAGAAAAGATGCATGATTAGCAATGACTTTGGAGTAGAAAGCAAACAAACCCATCCAGGTAATAGCTACCTTGCTCCAAATAACAAAGCAAAGTTTGCTGGGGGCAAAAATAAAGCTGTTTGAGAGCCTTACTGCTTTCAAACAGGGCAGTGGAGCTCTGCTCCACAACGGCACATGCGGAAAACTACACCCACAGCAAGGCCCGCTGCCCACCATGGCCACTCGTTGGCCACCGCCACGGGCACTCATTCCAAGGGAGCTGTCACGCCCCAGAGAGCAGGAAGACCCACTGAGGCACCAAAGCTGTTCCTGTCACTCTCCCCTCGGAGTCTCGTTCTTGTCTACGCCAGGATCGTCCAATCTTAGAACAGGGCTTCTGCCTGAGCAGGGGTCCCTGGGCCGGAAGCCAGCTCTGTTCAGTCACACCACCCAGAAGTGACATCACTGTGACCTCAGCCTGTGCATGTGTGGCACAAACATCTCACATATGAACCAACTGGATGATGGCGCTTCCGAGAGACCCTCGCTGCTGGACAGTGGGAATGGAGCCCAAGACATGTTCAACCGGCCCCCAGTGAGGAAATGATTCACCCCAAAAGGAATGCTTTCCATCCAGTCTGTGAGGACACACATGCACAGTGGCTTCCACTGGAAGGGCCAGCAAGCAGACAGGGTGACTCCCAGCAAGGAACAAGCTGGGTGCACAGCTCTCACACCCACAGCACGGGCAGGTCACCAGCAACATTAGCTCGGCCACTTGTGCGTCAAGAGCACGAGAGGGATGCTGAAACCAGGCAAAAGAGACTCTGCGCTTTGAATATTTACACAGTCAGAAGCAGGGATTTGTGCTCAGGTGTGTGAGGAAGCACAGTGGACCCAGCTCGGCGGGAGATGAGGGAAACCAGGGTCCAGCTGGCCGGGTAGAACGGAGTCTCACCGATGCTGGCTTCAGTTCCTTACACAGAGGGCGAGCACCAGAGTCGGCACCTCGCTGCGTGCTACCTGCGTGCTGAGCGGGTTCACGCCCCAGCCAAGTTCACAGCAGTGTTTTCTCCCTAGAGTTGCACCACCTTGCAATAGCAGTTTTTCTATCCTCTGAGGAGAGGAACCGGGGCTCGCCGCCCGCCTGGCACAGAGGGTATGGGCAGAACGCTGGCTTATTGTTAGGAGCACTCCTACTAGCACCTGTCCAGATGAGTACCCGCATCCAGGCTGGCCTGCTCGACCACAGTTCGGCTTTGTCATCAGGGTTCTAGAATAAACCAAGGGAACCAACACCGACCGGACTGCCGCCTTCCCACCTGGTGTCTGCTGCAAATCACGCAGGACGGCACAAACGCACCCTTGCACACGTGCCCATTGTGCAAAGACACCAACTAGATCCATGTGCACTCGTCATGTGTGTCGGCCACGCTGTCGGCCATGCCGGATTCAAATTGGCCTCCCAGGGCTGGGGATTTAGCGCAGTGGTTAGAGCGCTTGCCTTGCAAGCACAAGGACCCGAGTTCGATCCCCAGCACCAAAAAAAAAAAAAAAAAAAACCAAATTGGCCTCCCACTTCCTCCTTCATAATGAGCACTGACCTGCAGACATTTTGCTTCACACTAACTGTTCTGGGCCCTTCTTCTGAGACCAATAGGACTCCCCCTGTCACCAGGATCCTCACTGGTTTCCCAGCAGGCTTGACTGCAGATGCTCGGCATGTCAGACCTACCTCCCAGCACAGCAGGGCAGCACCAGAGCAGGCTCTGAGCAGCGCAGACGGTGACCCCAAGTCAGCTCAGAGCAGCACCTGCACTACTGCAATAAGCAGGCGGCTGCTGACGCCAAGGAGAAGTCCCCAGTCAGTGGGGCACACAGTCCAGCCTGGGGAAAGGGACACTCCAGGGGACAGCCATGCGCTCTGCGCCTTCTCATCCTTCACACACTCAAACGCAGAGATGTGTGGAGAGTCTTTCAATTAATGTGTGTTGAAAGAAAGAACCAGCACAGTCAACATAATGTGCTCCACATGACACACATGCACGCCACCAATCCGAGTCAAAGCAGATGAAAACATGCCCCTTAGTTCACTCACACTGTCTCTCCAGCCCCTCAGCCCGGAGCCCGGCAACACACCAGCCAGCATGCGTTCATTACCTGCTGGGGCTCCCTCTCTCCCTCCCTCCCAAAGCCCCTGAAGATCTTGCTGTGTCCTGGGTATGAGTCAGAACAGCATGGGAGACACCCACAAACGGGGCACCTGGGCGCCCCAGGGCCTGGCGTGTGCCTGGAACACGAGGGTCCTCCATCATCATTTTTACCCAGACGTTCACTGTGAGAATTAAATCAATGGGTGTAAACGACAAAGATGTACTTAGAAGACAGCACAACTGGCTCTCCATTAATAGGTTACTAATCTAAATATTTTTTAACAGTTAATCAGAGCTACCAGTAGCAGCACACTAAAACAACCTTGGAAGCCACATTCTTGTGAATGATAGTCAGAAAGCAGCCCAAGCCCTCAGTAAAGACTAGTTACGGTAACACACACGGAAGTTAAATCTGGCTCACTCTGACATTCAAGCAGTAACACTGGGCTTGAAAATGATCGTAACAGTGTTAGCCAATATTTATTGAGTACCTATTAAGGCCTTGTTCCAGACTGTGTGTTTTAATACTTATATTCCATCCAAACAAAATACAAACTCTTCACCACATTGACAATGCACTGCCCTCCGTAGGGCACAAAGGAAAAGGAACCTGTTTTGTATCTTGATAAAGAACATAACACCTCACTAACTTGCAACATGGCCACACGGAGTTACCAAACATGGGGGAGCGTGCTCAGGCCCAGCGTGGAGCACCTTCTGCGAACAGCGTGAGAGTGCCTGTTTCCTTCCCCGTGGTATCCAGGCATAAATAAGACCCCTCGTGGAAGGTGACAGCATAAACCATCTTAACAGTTTTGATTTCTTCTTGCGCTGGATGCTCCAGTCCTTATTAAATCTGAACGAACAGAGTGCAAGGCTTCTTCCACTCGCACTTCTGTCTGTGATGACACACCCGTCTACGATTGCTGCGATGGAGACGAGGTACGCTCAAGACCGAAGCCACATTCATAAACGCTTCTGGCCCCCAGGCCCTGGGAACGGATTCATTCGTTCATTTCGCAAGTGTACACTGAGTGCCTGAGGACCCCGGGCCCGCTTCCAGTCCTGGAAATACAGCGCTACACGAACTGCACAGTCGGCGGGAGAAACACTGAATACCCGTCAGTGCAGCTGGAGGGCAGAGGACAGGGCAGCAGGTTGGCCACACGCTCTGGCTTCCATCCAGGGCCTGCGACGGCGCCCGGTCCTGGCCCGCTCAGGCCCACGCTGGCTCCGGAGCGGGGTTCAGATCCAGAGCTTCTGGGACAGTCTGGGAGCAGGAACAGCAGAACTCCCTGTGCTCCTTTCAGCTTGCCAGCGCACCTGTCAGCAGACTGGTGCAAGGTGTCAGAACACAAAGGCTAAAGCGGGGAGGCTTGGACCAAGCACCCCTGAAAAGCCACGCTGCATGCGCCATCTCAGGTCTGTCACCTGCACAGGTGGGCGCCACGCAGGACCCCTCACCACTGGGGAGGTCTGACCCAAGATGCCTCAAAGCACAGATTTCAGGGGCGCGTGGATGGGAGCCCCACGCACGCAAAGAAAGCTTGCAGCCTTCCTCCAGAGCCACCTGACTGCATTCACGTAGAGCAACACGTGAGGCTACGCTGCTGTGTCCAGGACACGTGTGGGCTGCACTCTGTGTATGCCTTCACCTCGTGACGCTGCATCGCATCGGGGGATTTCTTCAGTGCAGAGGAGCCGCGGTTCGCTTTCGACCCTGCGGGGCGCCTGCCGTCTTCCCCGTGGAGTCACCCACGGCTCGCCCTGGGAGAACCCGCGGGCACCTCTGACAGCATACCACGCTCAGGGGACCTCCAACACCACGCTCAGGGCTGCCGTCTTGGGGAAAGAAATTCGGGGAAAGCCACAAATGGGGGAATCCCGGTTGCCCGATCTTCCAACAGAACAATGAGAAGCCCTCTTGATATAAAAGTGGTGACTCAGTTGAACAGACGAAAGTGCTCATTTTTAAAGTGCTGCAGTGCTCTGAACACTCCTGAAAACTTTGAGACATGAGGCCCACGCCATGAAACAGAAGAGGGCCGTGTGTCCCCATGTCGATTCTGAGCCCAGGAACTGTTTGCTCATGTTGAACTCTAGCTTGTCTGACGAGATTTGCACGGCGTTGCACAGTCAGTGTTGAAGGAACGTGGAGGAGCAATGGCCCCTTATGTTCTTGAGACAACACGATCCAGCCAGCGCTGCAATCGGGCTCGCAGGACAATGGCCACCATACACTTCATAAACCGAGCATCACACGAGGAGGGCAGCCAGACGAGCCACCGTCCACCGTTCTGTGCGCACGAGGTCTGTGTCGCTTCTCTCAAGCCCCCGCGACTGACCAGGGAGTCGACACCCAGGCCCTTTGCATGCCTCGCTGCGGGGCAGGAAGACCGAACTTCCTTTTCCTTTCATGAAAACACACAGCTGTCCCGCTCACCTGTGACACCGGCATGCTCCTTGTTTCTTGTCGTGGTGATGCGTTTAAAAAACACAAACAATTTAGCTGGCCTCACGCCTGTCATCCCAGCACTCTGGGAAGTAGGAGGATCAAAAGTTCACACCCCGACTAGGCACTTAGTGACTCAGTGAGATCCTGTCTCAAAAAAATAAAATGCAAAAGGACTGGGGATGCAGCTCAGTGTAAAGGTGCTGGGTTTGACCCTCAGCACTGCAAAAAGATCTTTAAAAACACAAGTTTATTAAATTAACTCGGTGTCATTTCTGTTTTATACTTGTAGAAGAACGTCAGTAAGTTCAAAACCCAGACTTCTTCCTAAACACAGCCCCAGAAAACACTGCTTCTCTGCTCCTCTGAACCCTGAGGTCTTGCACAGAGAGGTAGGGCTGAGGCTTCGAAGGGATGTACTGAGAACTAACCCTGCAGCCACATCGCTCTCCACCCCCACACTGCTGAGCGCACTTCCAAGATGTGTACCAGTGCCCGACTGGGCAGGACTGGACAGGTTTCCCACCTCGTCCTTCTGCAGGGCACAGAAACCATACACTGCCCTGAGCACTCTCCTCAGCAACCAGGGTGCAGATACATGCGCCCTGCTGCCTGCCGTGTCTGCCTGACGAAACTGTGACTCAAACACCTCCAGACACGCTGCCACGCCTGCTGCTGGGGCCTAACAGGTAACGTCTACATGAGAACACCTGGGCACGTGGCAAGAAAATGGATCACAGCAAGCTGCCCACAGCCCTACCCGGGCAGCCCTTGCCATGTGGGACCCCACCCCCCAAGGGACCACCCTGATGTGCTGATAATGTCCTTCCCACTGGAGAAAGACAAAGCCACAGAGCCCAGCACAACACATCCAGACTGTACAACTGGTACAGAACAGTAAGGTCTCTTACCTTGCATCGTTGCCTTCGTTGGTTCTGAGAACAGAGGAATGAGCAGGAGGTAGATAAGGTAGACAAAGGAGAGCCCATTGTATCGGAATGCACACGCTGTGGGTGGGAAGAGAGAAGAGAGGAAAATGTCATTAGTAACAACAAGATGGTAGAACCAGCGGTGCGCAACGAGTGTGGGCGATGGTATCAGACATCACTGGGTGAACGGTATCACTCTCTAAAAGGCATGTTAATCGCAATGTAACACACTGAGTACAGTATTTCACGTTGCTCGCTATGTGACATAAGATGTGAAACAGAGAATTAAAATGCCTGGTCCCTGCTCTTAAAGTCCAACCAGGAAGTATAAAGGTTATAAAAGAACACTTTAAATATTAACAATAGCCACAATAATCTTAAAGGATATATAACATAAAAAAAGATATAAACTATGACAAAAAACATTAAATGTTGGGAGAAAAGTGGAATAAATGTGTAGACCTTTTATAGGCAATTAAAGTTAAATTGTTGTCAGCTTCAAATAGCCTGTTATATCTACAAGATGTTTTATGACAAAAAGCAAAAGCCTATAGTAGATTCACAAAAGATAAAAAGTAAGAAACCAAAGCATATCCCTGGAGAAATCATCAAAAGAAAGACAGGAGGAGAGGAAGAAAAAAAAGATGTGTAAAACAACCAGAAAACAATGAACAAAATGGCAGTAGTAAGACCTTGCCTATCAATGATTACCTCGAATGTAAATGCATTAAATTCTCCAACCAAAAGACACACAGTGGCTGAATAGATTAAAGAAACCCCAGCTATAAACTGCCTAAAAGACAGGTACTTCCCACTGAAGGGCAAAGAGACTGCAGTAAAAGATTAAAAAAAAAAAAAAAGATATTCCAAGCAAATGGAAATGAAAAGAGAATGGGTAGCTATGAGTATATCAGAAAACAACAGATTTTACACAAAAAACTAAAATGAGATAAGGAGGGCCATTATATAGTGATAAAGGGTCAATTCACCAGAAGGATACAACACTGGTAAATATACATGCACCCAACACTAGAGCCTCTAAATATATCAAGTAAATAATGACAGAGGTGAAGGAATAAGTAGCTTGTGTTATAACAACAGGGATTTAGTACCTCACTTTCAGCAGTGGACAGATCATCCAGATAGAAAATCAATAGGAAACATCAGACTTAAACAAATGTCACACTAAATGGACCTTTTGGGCATATACAGAGTATTCCATCCAACAGCAGCAGGATACACACTCTTCTCTGGTGCATGGGAAAGATTCTCCAGGACAGACACATGTTAGGCCACAAAGCAAGTTTTAAAAAATTTAAGAAGACTGGAATCATATCAAATACCTTTACTGATTCTAGTGCTACGAAACTAGAAATCAAAAACAGGAAGACTTTTGGAAATTCACAAATACATGGAAATTAAACAACATGCTCCTGAACAATCAAAGAAATGGGTCAAAGAAATAAATTGTTAAATAAATTTAAAAATATAAGAAGAAAAATGAAAATGGACACAGAACTTTTGGAATGCATCAAGAACAACTCAGAGAGGTTTACAGCAATAAATACCAAGATAAAAAGAAGAATGATCTCAAATAATGTAATGCTACACTTCAAGGAACTAAAAAAGAAGAACGAATTAAACCAAAAAAATCAGTAGAAGGAAGGAAATTATAAAGAGCAGAGTAGAAACAGATGAGAACAGGAGCATGATCAATGTAAAAAACAATTGCTTTTTGGAAAGATAACCAAAATTGACAAAACTTTGAGTAGGGAAAACACAAAAGATAAAATCAGAAATGAAAGAGGAGATATTGTCACAATTACCACTAAAATACAAAAGACCATAAGAGATTACTATGAATCTACATACAATGATATTGGGTAATATCAAAGCAATGGAAAATTCTTAGATACATTCAACCTAACAAGATGGAATCATGAATAAATAGAAAACTCAAACAGACCAAAAACGAGTAAGGAGACTGAACAATAAACTCTCCTGTCAAAAAACAGCCCTAGCTCAGAAAATGTTTCATCTCAATCCTTCTCAATTTCTCCTAAAAACAGAAGAAGAGGAAATAGTTCCAAATTCGTTTTGAGGCCTGTTTACTCTGATATCGATGCTAGAAAAGGCTATCACAAAAAAGGAATTGTTAAAGCACAGGCCAATACTGTTGATGAAAAGAGCTGCAAAAATCTTTAACAAAACCCTACTAAGCTGAATTCAATAGCACACTAAAAAACTCATTCACAAGAACAAGCAGGCTTTATTCCAGGGATGTGGGGATGGTTCAACATCCACCAACACATAAATGTGATTCACCAGATTAACAAAATGAAGGCCAAACTATAGGACCACCTCAAAGATGCAGAATAAGCATTTGACAAAATTCAACACCTTTTCATGATAAGAAAAAAGCCTCTCCACAAATTAAGGATGGGAGGACTGTGTCTCAGTACAACAGCAGCAGTGTAGAAGAGCCCCACAGCTAACAGCACACTCACCAGTGTGAAGCTAAAACTCTTCCTGTAAATCAGGAACAAGACAAGTGCCCACCACTTGTATCCAACACAGTACTGGAAGTTCCAGCCAGAGCAATTACACAAGAGAATCAGATAAAAGGTATCCAAAATGGAAAAAAGACCCAAAATTATCTCTGCCTGTCAATGCATGATCTTACACATACATTACCCTAACGATGCTACCAAAAATGGAAGAACTATTTTTAAACATCAGTTAAGCAACAGAACACAAAATCAATAGCATTTATATGAAACAACAAACTACTTATTCACAACAGCTACAGAACAAAAGTACTCAGGGATAAATTGAACAAAGTAAAAGACCTGACCACTGAGTACTAAAGAAAACACTGACAAAAGAAATTGAAGAAATCACAAGTAGGTGGACAGATATCCCATGTTCATGGATTGGAAGAATTAATGTTAAAATGTCCATACTTCCCAAAGTGATCTGCAGATTCAGTGCAATCCCATCGAAATCCCAATGGCATTTTCTCAGAAATTAAAATTAAAAAATTAAAATTTGTTAGGAACCACCAAAGAGCCTAAATAGCCAAAACAGTCTTGATCAAAGAGCTGAAGGCATGACACTGCCCAACTTCAGGATACACGGATGTGGTCTGCTGTAACATCAAATACATCAACCATGAAACAGAAAAGCGAGCTCAGAAATAAATCCACGCAGCTGATTTTAGACAAAGGTACCAGGATCACAGAAGGGTGAAAGGACACTGGACATCCATAAGTAGAAGATGACATTGGCCCTCATCCCACAGCACACACATCTGTCCCCTCTCATCTGCAGTCTAACCTTCCACAGTCAACCACGACCTGAAATATAAAGCAGGAAATTCTAGAAGAAACTCGTAAGTTTTAAGTTGTGCACGATCTTGCACAATCGGCTTCATCCCCACTCTGGGCAGTTGTCACGCCTTTGTCCTGCAGCCCCCACTCTGCACACCACAGCCCCTGGTCACATGGCTGCCAGTGCAGGGATCAGATGGGCCATCCTGTGTCACAGTGCTAAGGTACAGGCTCAGTCCTACACCTGGTATAAGATATTCACTGACTGTCCTGAAGTGTGTGCTCCAAGGACACAGCCAGTGACTACAAAAATCACTTGAAAATGGATTAAAGATGTATGTAAAACCCCAAACCGTAAAGCATCATACAACTTGCACACATGTGGGGAGGTTGATGCTATGACACCAGGGCGCCAGAGGGGGATGGTGGCTTGTGGAGACAGGAGCCGACTCCAGAGGAGGGGCGAGCGGGCAGGGTCTCTGTGACCTCCAGAGTGGACCCCCTGAGAGCAGCGGTCCCTGAGGGCAGCTGGCCCCCCACCTGCCCAGAGTCTCCGAGGGGCCAATGTGCATGTGTCATCCCCACGGACAAGGGACACACCAGACATGCAACTCCCAGGTACAAAAGGACCGTGGCTTCCCTGCTCAAGCTCCCTCCCTGCCTCTGTGCACCCACTCTGAGGAAAGCAGCCTGCTGCCTGGTGTACTGGCCTGTGGGGAGCCCACAGTTCTACCCCTGCCAGCCCCCAAGCACATGTGCAGGGGCATCAGGTCCTTGCCTGGCCATGCCCTGCCTGGTGCCCCGATGGCGGCCCATGAGGGATGCTGAGCCAGAGGACCTGGCTCGGAACTCTTGCAGCCCAGGCCTGGGAATCAGAGACAATGTGCATTGCTTTAATCTGCTCACTAATTCATATGCAGTATTTGTATGCAGCAATTGGTAACGGAGACCCAAATTAAATAAATAAGCCACACCTAAAAATCCACATTCATTTACTTTTTGTCCGAAATATTCCACTTGACAGATGGCAGGCACCAAAACCCCTTAGTTTCTGCTTGACTTCATCCGTCCGAAGCTGCTCCCCAGGACTTATCCAACCCATGAGGACATCAAATGCCATACCTAAGTGACTTATCTCCATCTAGGGCAAAATATGTCTTTGAACTTGGCAGTACCGCACATCCAAGCTAAAAAGCCTTAGAAGGCAAACACTTCTCCTTAATCAAGCTGATGTCCCTGCTCAGGTCCCGGAGACAAAGCACACGCCATCACTTTTCATAATGAGCAGTCGCGCCAGGCCACAAGGCTCCGACACCCGCACACTGACAGCTCGCCCACACGGCTGCGCCTCAGCCCTCGGCCTCAGAATTACACTCTTGGCAGAGAACCGAAAGTGCAGATCCAAGTGTCCGCAGGACGAGGACTCTGCTCTAGACGAGCATCAGTGTGGTCTCCACTCTTCCCCACTAGCTCTAGCCATGCGAAGTTAGAAGGAAATTCCCCCAGACGGATGAGAAGGGCCAAGAGGAGTTTCTCAAGTGAAAGGCCGGTGTCAGGCACAGAGCACTCGACGTGTGTCCTGTGGTCACGAGGGCAGCGCAGAGCTTGGTGGACATCAAGGGGACCACGTGAGCCACAAACATCGAGGCTCACCTCGTTCGCAAATTTTATTTTCTGAAGGTAAAAGTTCCCATGTGGCTTCTGAAAACCAATGAGGAACAGTGATAGATGTGGCTTAGACAAGCTACAGTTTATCGATACAGAAAGGGGAAAATCTTTACAGACCTGGTGAGGCAGCAGCCCTGACAGTGCAGGACACGGATCATTGTGTCCTCATTACTGCGGCGTGACCAACAATCGCCCTCCTATAACGGGTCACGGAAATAATTCCAGAGGATGTTATGGAAGCTGAGTGCTCTCGGGGCTGAATTTGTAACGAGATGTGCCTTCCTACTTCCTGCATCCCTCTAGCAAGGCTGCGGCCCGGAGACAGCCCCTCCAGTATCAGGGCCTGTGTTTCCACCGAGTCCATTCCAGTGCTACTTACTGGCCACGGAGCTTGTTTATTTTAACAGATGCCAGAGCACTAGATGGATGCACGCTACTCAGAAGCAGCAGCCTTGAGCTCGATGACAAAACATCTCTGCCAACTCAGTGGTTCTAGAAACTGTTTACATTTTAAACTTTTTCTTTCTGTACCTGGAGCAATCAATTGCAGTTTAAATGGCTGTCCTCTCAAAACGCTTGTTACTTCATGAATTAGAGAGAGGCAGAGACCACTGCAAAGTACACACAGTGGAGCAGGAAACAAATTAAACAACCACAGATTCTTCCCAAGGAAGCAGAGCTAGCAAAGAAAAGAGAGATGGGAGCAAGGCAGTCATGCCACTCGATTCGTTGTCTACTTGTGCAGAATTCCCGCCCTGTTACACATTCTGTGTTGTACATCCCGTTAAAACTGGAAACATCCCAAACGGCGATACTTTGGAGCAGGGAAGGGTGCAGCCCAGAGCGCTCCCTTCCTGTCCCTCCATCCCCACTTCTGCCCCTCGGCGGTCATCCCAGTTGCTTCCCCCAGACAGTGCCAAAAAACGCCGTTTCTTCACAAAGGATGTCACCAGACCCTGCCACTGCCATCGGGAAGGGCGGGACGCAGGCCACACCTCTTCGCACACACATTGGGTTCTCAGCACTCCGAAAGGATCTTCAAATATTTGCAACGTAAAAAACCAATAGAAATATTTTTCAAATGAGAAAACGTGATCTCAGATTTAAAGACAGTCCATATGTTTCATGTTGCATTTTTGCTTAGACACATATCGAAGCTGATCTTGTGGCGTTGAGTGTCAGCACAACACTCTTAACAATGGTTCAGTCATGTGCTTCTCACACATTAAGAAATAGAAATGTAAACTAGAACAGCCATTATGCAAATCAGTATGGAGATTTATCAAAGAACTCAAAGAAGAAATTCCATACAACCCAGAGAACCCACTGCTAGGTGTCTCCCCCAAAGAGCTTAACATCATACTACAGCGACAGTTCCTAATAGCTAAATCCCGAAGCAGCCTGTATACCCATCAATGGATGACTGCATAAAGAAAACGTGGTGTCTATGTATAGTGGAATACTACTCAGCTATAAAGAATGACAAATTTGAGACATCTGTAGGAAAATGGATGCACCTAGAAAATATAAGATTGAGTGAAATAAACCAGACACGCAAGTTTAAATACCATATGGTATCTCTCATTTCAGTGAGGCAAAGTGCAAACAGAGAAAATGATAAAAGGATGGATAGAAGGGGACACGGGTGAGAGGTAAGGAAGAAGGGAAGGGGAAGTGAGCAGAATAAGGATATGCCATGTACAGGAACTTAATAACCTCAATTAATGTAAATGTTGTATGCCATAATATGTCATAAGAACGAAAAATGGGACAGAGAAATCGGAGTGGGGGTTACAAAGGAAACAAGCTGTAGTTTGTACATGTAGCCTCTGCCCGAGATGACTGTAAACCGCAGGTACTGCAAGCTTGTACTAATAAAACTAAAAAATTAAAAATTAAAAAATAGGAATCTTATATTGTGCGTCAATTTCATTAAATTAGCTAAAAGAATGCAGTTTCAGGGTAAAGTCTCAAGGAAAAAAGATCTTTACAGGGTAACTGGTCACAAGGACCTGGGGTCAAATTGTTATCACAGAGCCACACCCACCACTCGACTCACTAAAAATTCCAAGCCAATTTAAATGAGAAAAGCGTCTGGTCTGAAGTTTATACTCGGTCCAAACAAACTGGGATGTGAAATGAGTCACAATAGATGATCACTAAGATCGTAATTTGATGCTTTGTTTGGCCATGAGTTTAAGAATTCATCATTTGCAATGACTATGAAGGGTCCGGACTGTTTAACATACAGTATACGTGTGTCCACACACATATATGAGATCAAATATTACTGACAGTATAAGAAGTGGCACTGAGTTTTCTAAACCCACCCTGATGGACTGCAGAGTTTACACAGATTTTTTTTTTAAAGGACAGTGCTAATGTTTGCCTCCTTTAAAAATACCTTTTAATACGCTTTGTACTATTTTACAAGTGTGCCCACAAAAAGTTGCTGTGTGTAAAACCCAAACCCTCTGCGCACATTCAGCCATCTCCATGCCACACAACTGTCTCCGATCGGAGGGAACAGCGCCAGAGACAGTCTCTCGCAACAGCAAGCAGGGAAATGAAGATTTTACTCTCATAAATAATTTCTTAGGGGCTGGGGATTTAGCTCAGTGATGCGAGTGCTTGCCTCACAAGCACAAGGTCCTGAGTTTGATCCCCAGAACCAAAAAAAAAAAAAGAAAAATTTCTTAAACCATCTGAAAAATTACAGTAGAAATCAGTCCCATCAGCCACAGCCATGAGAGCCTTCGATCTTTTCCACTTTAGATAAAGAAATCTTTGATCTCCCAGCATGGAGATGTCTGGCCTCTCGTGGCCCATCGCTACGCCTTGCGTTTGCTAAACAATCCATAATGTTTCAGGACCTGCCCTGTGTTGCCCGAAAACACGGCCACTTTGGTAGCAGAGTTTACCTCCAAACAGCAAGTATAACTCCCGCTGTCATGAGACCCGTGTGGGTGGTTTCATCAAACTCTACCGAGATGGGGTTAGCGCCAGGAATCCTCTGCTGGGCCAATCAGCAGATTCTCACTGGGGGACAGGGAAGTGGCAGACCCTGCTGCTCTTGGCCTGACACTTGAAGAAGTAGAGCAACGACACACCCCTTAAATGAGCCCCCTCCCACTCTAGCCAATGCCCTTTCAGCCTTTCCCCAAGTGTGCAAATCACCAACCCTGGGCCACTGTTGAGCAGGGCTTGTGTCCTGTGTATTACTCTGTTTCCAGTCTCTACACCAATTTCTGAACACTGCAAGCATCCAGTAATTATTTACTGAAAGAAATAAATTCTTGCCTCTTTCTTTGCTGACCTGTAATTTTCTCTGCCCAACAATTCCTAATTAGCTAAAATGTCTGTCTCCTCCTTAGGAAAGTCTTCAGAACCTCAACAAAGTCAAGTTTTGTCTGAATGGAAAAAAGATATCCATCTGGCACAATGGGAATAATTCAGGATGTATTTCCATCAGTGCAATCTGGGGCCACAGTCACAGAATGAGTGGTGCACGCGCCAATGAACAACAGGAGCAAAGACACTGCAATGCGTCACAGAGGACAGGTCTAAGATGCAGGCACTGTGAACCTACTCACTTCGGAGAAACTGAGGCTCAGAGAAGAGAGGTGACTGGTCCAGTGTCAGGTGAACAGAGCTGACCGCCCTGAGTCTGGCTCTGGAGTCCTCTTTGTTATGACTTATAAGTAGATGTCCCCCAGGGTCTCATGTGCTCACGGGTGGGACTCGTTGGGGAGGTGACTGGATCATGGGTGGACGATACTGGATCAGTCCACCAATCAGTTTAGCAAAGTTCTGGTGTGGGTGATTGATTTATAGAAGAAGGAAGGCCCACTCCGGGTGTGGGTGACACCAACCAATAGGCATGTAGCCTGGATGGAATAAAAAGGAAAGGAAAAAGGAAGTCTGCTGCTTCCTGCCTGCCCTGCCATGGACTGTTTCTCCCCTGTGATGCTCCTCTGCCCTGCCTCCCTGCCTTGGAGACAGCCAACTATGAACTGAGACCTCTACTGACTGTGAGCCAAATAAACCTTAACTTGTAGATGTTAATTAGGTATCTTGCCCCAGCACAATGAAAGCAACAAGACATCTCCTCTGCAAGCTCTCTCATAGGAAGAGAAAACATCACACCATTAATACTGTTCCTTCTGGGAAGAGCAGTTATAGGAGGAAGAACTTTTTATCTTTAGCACGTAGAAATATATTCTGTATCTGAAAGATAAAATTAAACCCAAGGGAAACATCATCATACCATCTCTTAAGACCCATCACGTTTTGGTTTGTCCACTCTTAGGATCTGATCACCTATGGCCATGTATCCTGCTAACTTCCACGCCATGGACCACATCACAGTCAGGCTTTGTTGTTGTTGTGTCTGTGGGCAGCCCCGGGTGCTGCCTCACACAGATAAGCACATGATGACTGGGCACAACATGCGAAGGGTAAAGCCCTCAGCACTAGGAGTCTTAGGAAAGCTGACCAGTATCTGCCAAAGGCATAAATGTCCAGCAGCTCTCACCAAACAGTACTCTTCAGCATCCGCTCTGCCCAGTGAACAGCATGGCAGCTTCAAGAGGGACAGAGAAGCCAAGTGCAGGGATGTAACGCCTGGGTGTGGGCCGGGCTCAAGCAAAGCACGTGCCTAGCAGGTACAAGGCCCTGGGTTCAGTATCTACTGTTACAGCAAAGTAAAACAAGAGTAATGATCTTTGGAGAGTAATTTCCACTGAACCATGCAGGAAGAGGCTGGGAGATGGCGTGTCTCCTGTTCTGTATGTCTCTGTCAGAGAAGGTGGGCCCCAGGGAACTTTTCTTCTCTTAGAAAACTCGAGCATTCCAGGTGTGTGCATGTGGATGCCACGCCCACCCAGGGCTCTGAGAGGCTCTGTTGGGTTCACAGGGCAGAAAGGCATTTATTAACCGCACATAAGCTTCCCAGGGCCTGGCATTAGTGAATGCTGGCCCTCGGCACTAACCCTAACTGGCCACCCCAGAGGAGGGAAACGCAACTTTAATCCCAGCACAACTGCTTCAAGCAAACCTAATATCCCAAGCCTGGAGGCACCTTCCCAGAGAAGGAATTATGCCAGTCACCACTTCTGCAGGGTGACAGGCTGGTTCATCCGTATGGCAACACTCTATAGTACCTCTCTGACCTGAGCCGTAGGGGCCGCTTCACGCAAGAGGGACACATCCCCGCTCAAAAGGCGCTGGACTGTGCAACGAACAGACGGCCCAGCTGTCTGCACTGGTGGGCTGGACACGCTCCTCCAGGGGAGAAAGCCGAGGCCACCGGAGGCGGCACAACGGTCCTCTCACCCTTTTCTCCTTCAGTTACGCACGGGAGGAATCTCTCTGAACTGAACTCACAGAACTAACCTGCATCCTGCCACTATGTCCACAAAGATTAACACCGGAAATCTAATTAGAATCACACAGCAGAGACTTCATCCGGCAGGCAAACGGGGGAAGGGGAACATGGTTGTGAGTGTCACACCCTGCGCGTGAGTGGCGGCCACTGCCCGGCCCTTTAAGTCTGGTTTCCTTCCATGGAGCAGATGAAACCCGGACAGCAAATAATTCTTTTTTTTTTTCTCGGTGTTTGCTCTCTTTCCCTTTTTTCCTCAGCTATTGTGTGGCGCGTGTTGATTTGTTGCAGACAGCCTAAAATCCCAATCTGGAAACAAGGAAACCCGACTCCACGCCGCAGTTTTCCCCAGAAACGCACCCGAGCCCCCCACCCCACCCCGCGCCTCTCCCAGGGATGCCACGGGCTGTGATAATGGAGACCCTGCCGAGGACCGCAGCGTGACCCTAGCTGGTCACATCTGACACCTGAGCACAGGCCACTTCACAGAGCTGTGGTGTGAGCTGGGACAGCCCAGGGCTCGTCCTGCCCGGCACCCCTCCAACGGTGGGACGGGGACCCGAGGCTCAGGGGGAAGTGAAGATTCTGCAAGGGCGACAGGAATATGAGGTGAATGTCTCAAATTTTAAAATTGTATTGCGGCAAAAGACACTGCCGTGAATCTCCATCAAAACTCCGCCCCTCACTTCAAACACACCCCATTATTCTCGCCACTTTCAGAAGCAGTTCTGGAAGTCCTCTTTCCTGAGCGTCTTTAGGGGGCGTGATCAAAAATACGGTGAATGCTGCCGCAGAGTGCCATCCAACAGGAAGGTGGCTCCTAAAAACATGATGCTGTGTCCTGGTCCATATTATTCACCAGATTGGGCACCGTGTGACTTCTGGCTCTTCCCCAAAGTCAAAATGACCAAGAAAGGGAAACATTTTGAATCGACTCAGGACATCGAGGCAGCCAGAACAGCACAACTAAGGACACTCAGGAAAGAGGACTCCAGGGCTGCTGCAGGAAGTGGCCAGGACAATGGGACGAGTGTGTTTAAAGTGAGGGGAGCACGGTGGCGTGGGGCGGGGGAGTGGCAATGTGTCCTTACTGTAATAATTTTTTAAACATTCCCTGTATTTTTGATCACTCCTCATATGTTTTTGAGTGACACTCCTCATGTCTAACTCTAAAAAGCTGTTATACTGTGTTTTATTACAAGATAGAAATATTTTTATCCACCTAGCTACTCCAGACTTTCTCTTAGAAGAAGAATTGTATTTACATGGATGTTTCCTTGGTCAGCACTTCAGTTAGGATGAGAGATCCCAGGACATCCAGGTAAGGGCAGAAATGCCCCGGGGTGCTGCCTGTGGCTCCTGGAAGGGAGAAAAGAGGGAGGCGAAGACGGGCCTGGCATGGGCCTTCCCTGGCATTGCTGATGAGCTCCGGGGCTCGACCCTCGGCCCGATGTGAGAGGACCCTGGGCAGGAGGGCGCGGGGGATCTTAGAAGTCATCCGAGCGCTCCGGCTGACCGGCCTGTGCCACCGCGGCTGGGGACAGGAGGGCCTCACGAGGCAGCACTTGTCCCAGGTCTGGACCTAAGTCACCAGTCTGCTTGGTGCACTTTAATTCAAGTCAGTGGATTCAACTAAGCAGACGGAGAGGTAGGGAAGGGATCCTAGTTATCTTATTACTGGTAGAATTAAATTTTCTCTTTGTGATTCTTTGTCAAACCAATGAAACTGCACAAAGCCTGTGCGGGCAGGGAAGGCGCCAGGGAGCGCTGCCCAGGGCACCAAGCCCCGTGTCCCTGGGCCAGGCATGGCCCGTGGATTAGGTGTGGTCACTATTCTCCTTCTGGAGAGACGGGACGGAAGAGAGTCAGGCACTGCCACAGGTGAGGGGGGCCTGGCGGAGCCTGAGCCTCTGGGTCCTTTTCATCAGTAGTAGTAACGTGTTCATGGACACATTAATGGGGTTCGGTGTGATAGTTCGACACTTGCATCCAATAGGCCCTGATCAAATCAGAGTTGGTACCACTTTCTTCTTATCATTTTTTTCTTTTTCTCCTTGTGAGACAGGCTCCTGCTGTGTTGCTCAGGCCGGCCTTGGACTCCAAGGCTCAAGTGATTCTCCTGCCTCAGCCTCTCAAATAGCTGGGACTACCACACCTGGCTCATCCCCTGCAGATCTTCATGGAACATAGAAGAAGTCACTGTGGACTGCCGTGCTGTGACCAGAACTTAGTACTGTCCCTGGTC
>PVJO010022361.1:0-28189 GCA_004026905.1 Hystrix cristata | reverse complement strand
CCAAGGACTGCACAGGTCTGAATCTTGGTGGTGAGATATGGATAACCACTAGACGGCATGCTCTTCCTACAGAAGTGTCCAGTCAGGCCGCGGTAGAGGAATGAATCCTTTGCACAGGGAAGTGGTGGGAAGCTCTGGTTAGCATGCTGTCAGCAGAGCTTGGCACGAGCTCACAGGGCCACTGAGCAATGCCCCTTCCATGAGGTCACAGAGCTGTACTTGCATGACCTGGCGAGGCTCTGGCACTGGTGGAGGGCAGCCATCTGGCCCCACTCAGTGTGTGCAGCCTCTTCCCGAGAGTCCTTCAGGAAGTCAGCAAAGCAGGCAGTCACAAAGTGGGCCAGCAAGTCTTCGAGGGTGTCATTCATAAAATATGGAATCACCGAGGATGCAGAGTACAGACCAAATGGCAATGACAGGTTCTGGGTGGGGAGCATGGATGAGATCCGGTCTCATTCATTCTGTTGCTTATCCGGCTCGGGCTGTGTGCCCATGGGCTCGGGCCAGAGGAGCTGATCTGATGGTCCTGAAATTAGCAGAAGCAAGCTCTGGCCAAGGGTGGCCACTTTGGAAAGGCCACCACGTGCATTTTTTTTTTTTTAGTTTGTTGTTACGTTTTATTCTAGTAATTTGCTTACCTTGATACAAAAATAGCTAATGTTTATTGATCTCCTAAAATACAAAGTAGAATGAAGACTACAATAAAATTGTTGATGAGCTTTATGATTGTATCCACATGCATCTTTAAAAACACAGCTCTGTGTTTCCTAGTGACAAGATGCAGCAGAATCTCAGCCAAAGAGATTGGCAGATAAACCTCTGCTCTAAACCCATTTTTATGTATAGTGCCAAGATGGGTCCAGTGGTTACTTCTGACCATGCCCAGGACTCCAGGTTCGTGAAATAGTCTTGCAGGAGGAGATAGAATGCAGGGAGGGGAGAATGACAGGCAGGAGGCAGTGATATAATAAGACACTTGAGTCTACCAGGTGATGCATGTCCCACAGTTTGTGAAAATGTGTGGGCTGAAGCTGCCTTCCCCATCTAGAATGAGGACAGTGACAGAAAGACTACTGGAGGATCCGCTGAGCGTCACAGCCATTAGTGAGAACCTTCCTATTATGGTTTATATCTAGCTGGTACCCCCAAGCCTCATGAGATCATAGGTAAGGCTTTTGGGAAGTGATTGGATCATGGGGCATGATAGGCATCCCTGGATTAGTTCTCTGATGAGTTTATAGTTAGATGCAGTGTTGGAAGATGAAGGTTGTTGGAGGAGATGAGTTACTGGGGGGTGTGCCTTGGAAGGCTATATTTCCCTCCTTCCTCCCTTGATCTCTTTCTGCTTCCTGCCACCACACCATGAGCTGTGTCTCCTCTGTCCTGCCCCTCCGCCATGCCTTCCTGCCTTGAAGCCAGCCAATATGGACTGAAGCCTCTATGAACTGCAGGCCAGTCCTTAGAGTTGTAAATGCCAGCTATTGTGTCTCGGTAACGAGTAACTAAGCACCTCCTGAGCAGGTGTCCCTCTCTGACTACTGGCCCTGTCTCACATAACCTGATAGATCACTTTGTAGTAAGTCCTCAGTAGCCCAGCCTGGGGAACAGAGGGCAAAGGGAACCCACCTAAGGATGAAGCTCACTGGTTCCAGATGGGACACTGAGTTTCCCTTCCCCACTAAAACAGGCCTCTCTCTCCTCTTTCTTGGAATTTGAGTTAAGGCCAAGGGACTCAAGTGATTGGCTCTGGGGTCTTGAAGTCTGAAGGGATTTTGCATCCACACTGCATCCGAACACAGAGAGAAAGAGGACTATCAGTATGTCAAAAAAGATGCACGTCAAGCATCCTGGCAACAGGGTGGAGGGAGCTGGGCAGCCCTGGAGAAGGTGTGCTGAAGAGGACCCTGCCCTTGAATGGTCAGGTCCTGGCTGAGCCCTGTTGCCCTAGTATGTGCTTAGCCATTGGGTGCTGTGGACTTCCTTGGTAGCCACCACTCAATCCATTTTGACCTTAGCTAGTAAGAACATTTTTTAGGCCAAGTGATCCCAGACTGAGACAGAAGGTCAGCCTCATAACTACATCCTGCCAGTGTGGCTGGGGGATCCAGGGCTGAGGGGAGGCCCAGCTTCCACCGAGCTCACACTTATGGATGCCCCATGTGCTGAGAGCACTGGGCGAGGTGCTGGGATGACATGCCTACCTGTGTCACTCTGCACACCCATGTACCCACGTGCTTTCTCCCAAGGCCCACTGCAGCTCCTGAAGAACGAGAGAACAGACTCTCTTCCCTTTCGCCAGCTGACACTTTGCATTCACACTTCATCTGTGAGGCAGTGCCCCAAAGAGGATGTGGATGGGAAGTGGGTAGAAGTGAAAAAATTGCATTTATTTATACACTTCTCCCTTCAACCAGTGGATCTGGGAGAAATATTTTGAGCTTCATTTAGTGCAAAGCAGTGTGGGGATAATGTGCTTCCCGTATTTGCTGCCTGGGATACAGACTTTGCAGAGGGAAGTCCCCAGCCTCCCTGGGATTGCTTCCTTTTGGCAGCAGAAAAACAAAAACAAAACCCCTACCACAGGCATGGTGCTCACGGTCCATGGCACTGCCCTAGAATGGAGGATGGGGGAGCCACGCGAGGGTTGTAGCCTGGGGCTCTCCTTTCTCCAGGTGTGAGAGTCCCGCAAAGCGCGGATGTTGTTTCCTGGTCTTACCCTAGGCATCCACGCAGTTGAGACCAGGTCCCCAGGGTTCCCTCTTCCGAGGTGTTCATGGCCATGCTGAGAAGCAGAGAGACTGTGTCTGTGTGACTTCTCTGTTGTCCTCAGGCATTCAATGAAAACAGGCACCAGTCCAAGGATCCAAATTATTTATTGGAACTTGAAGTTTATTGACCCTCCAATTCTCAGACTACAGAGCAGCTGCTGAGTGGAAATGACCCCCAACCCCTAAAGGCTCCCTGTGGGAGCCTTTGATCCCAGGTCTGCAGTCCTCTTGCCCCAAGGTTACATCAGCTGCAGGCATTGTGGGCTCTGGGTGGCTGCAGACCCATTTCTGGGCAGGACCATGCAGTGTTCTGGATCTGCCACTTGCACCCACTGGTCAGCAAGTTCGCCCACTGTGGCTGGGGTCATGTGAGCCATCAGACACTCAGGCGATCCATCTACCTTCATTTTGCCCTTAGGCCTGTTTGGACCCCGCCCCAGTTCAACAGTGAGGCTGCCCTTTCATTTACATCACCAACCCCCATCCCAGGCTGGTGCTCTGGAAAGTGGGCCCTACCTGGTTTCCTGTGCTTGAACCTTCTTCTTCAGTTTCCTCAAGGCTATAATTTTCCTTTCTGGTCTGCTCTAAACTCTTCTCTAAGGGTAGAGGATCTGCTTCTTATGAATGTATCTTATAGGCTTTCAGCCCTGCTGCCTGCTAGGTCCCCTGTCCCCATGCTTTGACTCTGTGAAGTGACACCACCTTTGGGGATTCCAGATCTGACCCTCCACCCCAGTGCAGTTCCCGGTCCTGGAAGCTGGGCTTCACCTGCCTGGCCGCACTTCTGGCCTGACTCTCCTTGCTGCTTGGCTCTGGTCTGACTTGCTGTGCTAAGTTTCTCGGTCTCAATCCCTCTTTGCTGGGCTTGTCTAAGATTCAGTTCATTCAGACTCAAAGCCAAGTGGACCCGCAGTCTCCCGAGGATACAGTTATTTACCATTTTGGCGCTGAACTGGATTGAAATGCCACAGCCAGAGCATTTGATTAGGACCTGGCACTACTGCTGTTTAAACGAAATGTAAAGCTTTGTAAAGGAAAGAAGGTGGAAGGGTGAGAAGCAGAGGAGTAGAAATGGGGAGGTACTGGACCCCTAGTGCTTCATTGTATCCTGCAATGCCTGCCCTGTCCCCTTCTTTGGACCTGTGGGGCTCTCTCCACCATTGTCACCCCTCAGGTGACCAGGTAATTGGAACTCTTCGGCTGCTCCCCTCCTGCAACCTGCCACAGTGTATTAGTCAATTTCCCGTTTTGAGGACAAATTACTCCCAACCTAAAGGAGGAAAAGTTTATCTGCTTCACAGTTTTAGAGGTTTCAGTTCATGGTCTGCTGACTCCAGGGCAGAGACCTCATGGCAGAAACACGAGGCAGAGCAACAACACTCAATCCGTGGCAGCCAGGAAGCAAAGAGAGAAGGGAGGAGCCACGGCAAGAAAACACTCTTGCAGGCCACACCCCTCTTCTGACTAGGCTCTATTTCCTAACAGCCCATTCAGCTATAACCTCATTCGTGAAGGAATCCCCACAATCCAGACACCTTCCAGAAGCCCATTTCTGAACTCGAGACAGTCTGGAGACATTTAGATTAAACTGTAACATGCGGCCCCATGTGCTGTCTGGATTCTGTCATGCCATTCGCTCTGAGGGCTTCTTTGTATCTCTCCTCTGGTCTCTGAGGGCACCTGCTTTGGCAGGACATGATACGGCTTCAGAGATATACCACCACCTGTGTACTGCAGGAACAATCACTTAACACTTCCAGCCTGGATTTCCCCCTCTAGAAAGAGGGTATGACTAGCACATACCTCACTGGGCTGCTGTTAGAATTCAGTCAATCACATTCATACCAAGTGCTTGGGCCAGTCTACAGCAAACACTCTGAGAGCTCCTTGCTATCATCACCGTCTCCACTCCAGCTAATTTACCACCAGCTCTGGCCAGCACACATTCACTAATGTCCTTCACCCCCACTCACAGAACCATGACACCACACTCAACTTCAGCTCAGCTTTGAGTCAGGCTCCCCTCAGATGGGATCCGCACAGCAGGCAGGGGGCAGCTAGCTGTTCCTGCAGTGAGCTTCAGCTATACTTGGTGTTTATCCAAGATGTTGATCGAGTTTCTGCTAGTGATGGGACAGATCTGGAGGCAAAGACAGTGCCTGGGTTTTGCTGTGCTATGGTGACCTGCTCCCACACAATACTCTGCACTGGTGGTCTGCACATCACCAATGCTCCTGACCCAAATTACACACCTCAGAGAGGTACTTGGCAGGTACCAGGGTGGTTGGTGTGAACAACGAAGAGACTGTGACATGCTGAGTGATCATCAGGATTTCTTGATGGAATCAGGGAACAAAACAAGGATGATGTTTATAACAAAGAATCCCGTTAGAGGAGCTTGTTACTCCAATCAATGAAACAAACCTATCTTAACTTGGTTACTAGGGTCCAAAATTCCCAGCCCTTTGTAAGCACGCTTTATGGATCAAAGTTAAGTAGAGAAATTTAATAAAGCCACAACCCAAGTGGGGATCGTTCTCAAACCCTCCACTCTCATTGGTTCATCAGAATCTCTCCTTGGGGCCACAGTGTTGCAGCAATTTGGATCTTTATATTTTTTGGCAGGCTAGATAAGGTCTTTTCTTTTTTAGATATATTTTTCTACAGCCTACACCAAACCAGGAATGTTAACAGGTCATCATTTTAACTTTGATTTCCTGAAGTGTGAGTGAAGTGGTAGCAGATTGCGGCACTTTTGCCAGGGGGAAGCAATTAAGCAGGTTGAAAAGAGACCTGGGTAAGGCAGGGACTTGCATTCAAATGAAATTATGGGAATCTGCTCTGTCCGAAGTGTGATTCATGCAGAGATCTGAGAAGGGAATCTGAAGACTAATGAAACTCAGTTCCTTTAAACGCCAAGCTAATGAGCCCCCTGGCACCTGGATGGCGCTGCCAGAATTTTCCAGCTCTCATCACGGAAGGAGAACCTGACAACTGAGTCTAGACTCTTCCAAGTCTATGGAGAACTTTGATTTCCCTTTTATCCTCCTACTGATTGTGTGTGCGCACACACACACACACACAGACACACACACACTCTCACACATCCCTGGGGATTTTAGGGCATTAGTTAAAGATCCCTTAACTTTTGTCCTGGAGGCATGGCCTCAAGGGATGTGGCCTTCACTAAGAAATGCCCAGGGACTCCAGCCTTAGAGGGGAACCAGTTCTAAGACCAGTGTCTCCACTCAGAGGGTACAGAACTCAGCAGTCTGATGCTTTTGATTCCAAAAAACCAGTTTATTACCTTATACACGTAGAGCATTCCTAATCTGAAAGTCCAAAATCTGAAGTACTCCAACCTATAAAACTTCATGTTGAAGCCCAGAAAATTTCAGGCTTTCAAAACTTTTTGGGTTTCAGACTTTTGGATTCAGTTCCACTGGTAAAATCTAAGCCAACATTCCAAAATCTAAAAACTCCCAAATCTGAAACACTTTTGGCCCTAAGAATTTTGGGAAAGAGATACTTGAACCTGTGTTGGGAGATCAATCTAGGAGCAGACGCTGGCCACCCATCTGAGACGTCACAGACTTCCCTGGCAGGGAGTCCAGAGGCAGATGAAAATGTGGATCAAAAGTTGCAGTATGTGCAGAAGGGTAAAGAAAAACCTGGACATTGTTGAGAAATGGTTGTTCCGACCAGTGTTCTCTGAGCCAATGTGCCACAACACGCTGGACACAGATGTGCAGTGATTGTATCGCAGGCACATCTCTGTCTCCTGTTGCACTTGCTGCCCTAAGGTCAGCGTCATGAAAAGGGCTCAGACCTGGAATCACTTGACTACTGCCTCAGTTCTCCTAAAAACAGCACGTAACTGGTCCCTTCGAAATGCCGAGGAGTGAGTTCATTACATACTGTGGATGCCTTAGGCTGGGTGTTGGGACTTAATTCTTTCCAGGGAGAAACTGCCTTCTCCTTCAAGTATTGAGGATATTATTTATTCAGGGAAAATTGACTTTTCAAAGCTCTGGAGTCCAGCAGGGATGTTGGGCTTCAAGTGAAAGAGGCCATCTCAAACACACTCAGGCCCTAGGAGAATGCAGAGGTGACTGGGACACAAAGACGGCTCTTTCTTAGATCCAGCAAACAGCTCCAAGCCTTTCCTGTGTCCTATCAAGTTGTTGGCCTCCCTGAAATTTCTGTGGCTTCTCAGAGATTTGCCTGCTCAGACACCGGTGGCCCACTGGCCAGTCTTCACTGCATACTACTGTCCATTTTCAGCTCTTGGTGTCAATAAAAACACGGGGCTCAGCTTCTTTCTTCGAATCATTCAGAGACCCTAACTAGAGTCTCTACATGTGGTGAGTTGACCTGGAAGAGAACCAGTGGCTGCAAACTCAGCAACTTACAAGAAAACATCAGACCTTGAGTCTGAAAGCTTTGCCCTTCGGCCATGAAACCGTGTCCCTGCCCTCCTCAGCCCCATAGCCCTCCCTTCTTATGCCTCACCTTCGCCGGTCCCTGCCTGGTAGCTGGCTAGGAGCTCCTCTGCATGTTTCCAGGCTCCTTCAGCTCAGGCAGAGAAACAGCCACTTGTAAGGGAAGGATTACATTTCCAAGAGGCACCTCCTTCCTCCTCAGGCTGCGGCAGAGAATCTGGAGGAGTAATTTCTTTCCAGTAAGAGAAAATACATAAAACAGTTTCTATCTTTAAGTTCAGTTGGAAAATGACTTAATAATTAATAGAGCTGGGTGGAAAGAGAACAAGGTCAGAATTAGAGATGTGAATTCAATCTCCCGGGTGGAGAAGTTACTTAGTCACATAGCTCCACCTCTGTAAAATACAGATCACGCCAAGAGATGCTAAGAGTTGTTATGGCCATGAGTGCCTGTGTTGTGATAGGGAAGCGCAAATGCCAGGGAATGTTGTTTGTTCTTAAAATATCTAGTGTACAGTAAATGCATATTAAGTGTCAGGAACCTTCCTAAGAAAAATGTAATTGTTAAATAGCAACCTAAGAAGCATGCTGCAATGGTGTGGAGTAAGTTGTACATAGAAGAATTCTTTTCCTCCAACGTGTGACCTCACTGCATTAGAAAAGCCTCCAAAATAAAACAAGAATGCATTCCATAGACGAAGCAGCTTTCCCTGTTTCCTGTCCAGCAGGTTAACTCAGCGTTTCTTGGATAGATAGGGACGTTGTGCTCAAGGATAGCAATCACGTTGCACGTGACCGTTTGTCTGTGGGTCATTCTTTAGAATGGACTGGATGGGAAGGGAGCACTTGTGGAAGAGGGCAGTATGGGAAATTAGGAAAGTACAGGACAGGACCATGAGAAAAGGAAAGAGAGTAGAACTTGAGTGACTTAGTGGGCAGAGTGCAAGTGATTCAAGTCTCATCTCATGTATTTTTGAGCCATCTGAAAGAATCCTAAGGAAAACATTTTAGAGAAATGAAAATTTTATCTTTTTTTAAGATTTACTTTTAAATTTATGCACATGGTGGGTGGGAGGCTTTGCCTACCAAGGAGAAGAGCCTCCAGGCAGCTTGTGTCTGGTCACCTTGTATCTGTGCGTGGGAGGGACCCTCACCCCAGCAAAGAGAACATCCAGGCCAGGGTTTGGTTGTATCTGAATCCTTCTGACTTCTGTCTCCAGGGAGAGGGAAAGAGAGTCTCAGGCTGCTGAGAGAGAAAGCACCTGTCCTGGCCACTGATGGTCAGCAAGGCTCACAGGGGTCCCACCTGTGAGTGTTGCTGGGCTCATTTGGGTTTGCAGAATTCTTCATCTTCATGAGCCAGAGAACGCAGGCCCCTGCCCA
The DNA here is from genome assembly GCA_004026905.1 of Hystrix cristata. Taxonomy (NCBI): domain Eukaryota; kingdom Metazoa; phylum Chordata; class Mammalia; order Rodentia; family Hystricidae; genus Hystrix; species Hystrix cristata. The sequence goes on along the minus strand of PVJO010022361.1, from coordinate 19,596 downwards.
GAGACCCCGAGTGGACCGTGGCAGGGAAGCTCTTTCCATACTGTCAAGCAGAAGCTGCAGGGAAAAGGGAAAACCAAGTAAACCAAAATAGCATCACAGGGGCTTGGAAAGTAAATTTTATTGGAGTTGCAGCTCACAAAGTAGGTCAGAAACTGCTAAACTTAAACAGGGTGATTGCCAAAATGAAATATTTAAATATGACCAAGCATCTCCCAACTTCATAGACAAAATGGTCAGGATACAATAAAAAATATCTATGGTAATAAAAACCAGGACATCATAACGTGAGTGAGGAAAAGCAATACACAAATACAAACACTGATATGAATCAGATGTTGGAATTATCCAACAAGGATTTTAAAGTAGCCATCATAAAAATGTTTCAACAAACAATTGCAAAGTCTCTTGAAACAAGTTAAAAATTAGACAGGGTTTGTACAGAAAAGTCATACAAAATATGTATAAATTACATAACTGGAAAGTTCAATATCAGAAATAAAAAAATTCATTGAATAACATCAATAGTCAAGGTAACAGGAGATGTACTTGTGTACTTGAGTACAGAGCAATAGAATTTATACAATCTGAGCAACAGCAGGGAAGAAAAAAAACAGGTTCATAGGAACCAGCAGAACAACAAAAAAGAACTAACATTTATGCCATCAGCGTTCCAAGAAAGAAGAAAGATCGAGGCTGTGACTGATAAAGTAGTCAAAGAAATAATGGGGAAGAAGATCCCAAATTTGTTGAAAGAGTATAAACCCACAGAATTAGGGTAACTGGATCTAACTCTTGGGTCCTTGTTTTGAGGCAATAAAGATTGAAGCCGACGAAACAGCAAGCTGTGGGGAATGGCCAATTGAGTCTTTATTGGAAAAAATAAAAGAGAAACTCTCCACTAGTCAGCGAGGGGTGAGTTCCCTAAGGTGGACACTGTAGATGTTTAGGTCCATTGGCTTTTTATACAGTTTTGGGGGCCAGTGTATGTGACAGAAAGCAGGGATAGATGTTCCTTGTTCCTCATTGTAGGTAGGCCTTGGATGTCAGGAAAATAAGTCGCTTCATTTGTTTTTCACTTCCTCCAAGGTCTCTCCCATTTAGTTAAAGACCTATTTTTTGTCTCTTGCACTTCATTAGGCCCTGGTAGTCTGTTTTGTCTGCTAACTCACTTAGGCCCCGACTTTCAGTTTACATTAAGTTAACTATTCAGGGCCTGTGTCTTATCTGCCTAAATTTCCCCATCTCCTGGCTTTATCAAGAAGCTGAGAAAACCCAAAATAGGATAACTCAGAGAAATCTACAACAAGGTTCACCATAATTCAAATTCTGGCAAAGAAACCATCTTGAGGCAGGCAGGGAGAAATGGCATACTACTGTGGAAGAACATCAGCTCAGATGGCAGCAGATCTCCATCTGAAACCATGGGGACCAGGGAGAAGGAGGCAATGTGTTGTTCAAGGGCTGAAACGAAAGGACTTCAACTGGAGATCCGAAGTCTGGTAAAACTATCCTCCAGAGAGGAAGGGGCCAGGGACAAGTTTTCAGATGAAAGAGAGCAATAACTGAAGCAAAAAGTATCACACTGCCTGATACTAATGGCCGTCATACAGGAGAGTAGGAAGATGAGGGAGTCCAAGTACATGGTGATACTCAGAGTTGCCATTAAGAAAACCACACAGAGATAGATCCCAAAACACCATAAATGGGCCAAAATGGAATCCTAAAATATAATCAAATAATCCACAAATAGGCAAGAAAAGAAGAGCAGAAAAATGAGGTCTAGAAGAAATTTATGGAAAATAAATAATAAATGGCAGTTCTACTGATGATTATCTTAAAAGTAAATTGTTCTAGTTATATCAATTATAAGATAGAAATTGGGAGAGTTGACTAAAAACGTGATTCAACTACATGTTAATTACAAAAAACTCACTCCATGATATAGATAGACCAGATATTAAAGTATTCAGAAAGACATAGCTTGAAACATTAAATTTTTTAAAACCAGGAATTCCTACATTAATATCAGATAAATGAGATTTCAGTAAAAAGAAAATTACTTGAGATAAAGAGGAACATTACAAATGATAAAAGGATCAGTTTACCATGAAGACATAATGATTTTAAAAATCCATTCAGCAAGAAAAGATAGAGCCAAAAGGAGACTAGGAAACCTAAAATTGTCCTTGGGGAGCTCAACACCCTCAAACCAATGGGACTACTAGTCACAAAACCAACATGCCACTGAAGGGCTGCCCAGCAGTCAACCAGAAGATCCAGTTAACATATATCAAACATTCCACCCAGCAAGAGTAGAATTCATATTTTCTTCAAGTGTCCGTATGACACTCATTCTAGTATTGCAATTCTCCTTATCTCTTTCTGTGTTTTTTTCTATCCTGTAGGAGGGACTGTTTTGGCAATTATGTTGTTCTGTGTTTTACTACTGGTAGGTAGGCATACAATTCTACAAGTGATAAATTTGCATAGAAGTAAATACATACACACCCACCCACCATAGACAAGAGACTTTATACAAGGGAAATCTAAGAGCAGCTGATTATATTAATATCAATATCTTCATTGTTGTATTATACTAGTGCTCTGAGAGCTATTACCCTTGGGAGATTGGTGGACATGTGGTCTTCTCTGTTATTTCTTACAACTGTATGTTTCTTACAACTGTTGTACACAATGATCTCAAAATAAAAAGTTTAATTAATTAAAAATGTGACCATATTTAAATGAGATTACTTTTTGTCAAAGCATTAAAAGTTTGAAAAGAAAAAGAAAATCACAATGAAATGAATGTTGACAGAGCTTTTTAATGTGAGGTCAGGTGGCTGGAGGGGAGTAGGATTTAGGCACTATATTAGAGTTCTCTAGAGGAACAGAATCAATAGAAAATATGTGCATAATTATGCAAGGGGATTTATTAGGTAGGCTTACAGGATCAGAGGCAGAAGGATCCACAATTTCTGTATATGAACTCCAGAGCAAGAGGATCCAGTAACTGCTCAATCCAAGAAGTGGGAAGCTGCAGAACAAGAGCGATCAAGGATGTAGCACCAGTCAAAGGTTGAAGCCCTGGAAGGTCACTGTAGAGTTTCTGGTAGGAGTCTGCATGGGAAGGCTGAAGAAACTGGAGACCTAGAGACCAGTGTTCAAAGGCGATGGGGAAGACCAGAGCCCTTCCAAGATGGGAACATTTCCTTCTTCTTTCCCTTTTTATTCCATCCATGCTATAATCCTATTGGTGGGTCATATCCACCCTCAGCTTGCTGGTCTATGTATCAATCATCCATAGACACTCCCAGAACTGTGCTTTACTAATCTGCTAGGTGATTCTTACTCAAGTCAAGTCGACATAACACGCTTAATGGTCACAGGTACATCTCAGGCTGGCCCTGTGAACTTTGGTCACCCACACCCTGCCTGTAGGCAACTGCAGATAATTACAGTGTTTAGATATTACATTGTGTCCAGAGACTCTGGATGTTAGCCAAGAGATTATCAAACATTGTTACTATGTGTGGACATTCTTTCTTTATCTTCATCCAGTCATGTAGCCCTGGATCCTTTTCAACTCCAACGGAAATTTCCTACGAAAAAATATTTACTGCTTTACAATATGTCAGCACCGCTTGCCTGTATAAGATCCTGCCTTTTCTTTTCTGCCTCCTTTGGAACATTTATTCATTCAAGCTATCTGAACCTGTGTCCCAAATTGCATTTCCTAGGATCCCAAATAAAGTTCTTTTGAGTTTGAATTAACTAACGAAAGAAGAAATTCATCTTTCTCCTTTGGCAATCCATTGCTCTGGCTGAGGGCTGCTCATTCTATCCACAATCCTCTCCCTCCCACCAAACATTTCAGAGAATTGAAATGAAAAACAACAACAACAACAACAAAAAACCCAGAAAACAAACAAACCCCAAACGCCCAATACAGTTTTCATTATTTAGGGTTTTGTGCCCTTCCTGAGCAAAAGTGGGGAACACATTGCCACTCTACCCAGCATCTGAGGCTCTTTGTGCCGGTTGCAATGAATACTTTACATTTAAGGAGAATACAATGGTATTATTCCTTGTTTTGTTTTTTGCAACTTTCTGCTAGGGGACTTTTTAACATTTAGAAGGAAAAATTTTTTTTCCTGGTGATAATAGTTACAATCTTACTTTAAACAAACCCATTGTATACAACTCTGATTTTCTCTCAAAAGAAATTAGTGAGAATGTATTTTTCAATAGAATTCAATAGTTCTCATTATAAAGTAAATAGTGTGGTAAAACATGACTATAGAAGTGCTATTTTTCTACCAATGGGCGTGATAAAAAGTAGATATGATTCTGTTAATAAAAGTGTACAGGGTGCTTTTCCATAAGACCGCCGCAGCAGGAATGCAGGGCAAGGACCTAAGGAGACCCTAAAATACCCAGCAGCAACAGAGAAATGCTGGAGGCCAGGAGTTCAGAGCTTCTGTAAAAAGCCAAGGAGTGAGTATCTTAGGCCTTCTGAGCTCTGTACTCTGTTACAATCACTCAATTTTGCCCTTTTAGCAAGACAGTGGCCTCAAATGATCCGTAAGCAAATGGTGTTGCTGTGTGCCAGTGAAACTTTATTTGTGGAATCTGAAATTTGAATTTCTTAACAATTTTCAAACGTCATGAACTCTCAGTTTTCTTTGATTTTTCTTCAACCACTTAAAAACATATACAAGCAAGCAGTGAACTGGACGTGGCCTGAGCCATGAATGATGATGTTGCCCAGGACAGCCCAGTCTACCGGACATGAACCAAGCTTCAGAAAGAAAAGCCAAGGCAGTAAACTCTGCTACAATGATCTTACTGTGTAACAGGAAATCAATTTTGGCGGTTTCTCAAAAAAATTAGCAAGAAACATTTTTTAGGTACAAAAGATACATTTAATTAAGAGATGGGACAGGGGTGTGGGGGTTGTGGTAACCCATGGGTAATGAAAGGGTTGAAACCCTTAGCAGCAGAATTCCTCTGTTGAAGCCATCCTGCCCAGCTCATACTTAACAGTCAAAAGACAATTTAGTAACACTGCTCAAAAACTATACAAGAAAAAACAAATTTTTGCTACAACCCGTTCATTCCTCCAAGGAGCCCTGACCCTGTTCTCTAACGATTACTGTAGGCTCCCCATACCTAAAGCTAAAAGGGCATCTGTGAGGTTGGAGGAAATGGCCTTGTCAATTGCAACTTCAAATGTATAACTTTAGACACAATAAAAGTATTTCTGGAAGAGCCAGATGATCTGGAAAAGGACATTCTTGAGATAATTACGCTATGCGAGTTGCCCAGACCCCTTCCCAAGACCTTAAACCTTTATAAAAACCCCAGTCTCCCTGCTGGCGAAATTTCCCTCTTTGAAACTCTGCTGTCATCCACACAGTGTGCATACAGTGACCTGAATACACTCTTGCCTTTTCTTATTCTGATCTTGCTAAATTCTTTTACTGCCTGAATCACCAGCCCTCCATATGCCATCTCACGTGGTATGTGTGCGATCTGTCCCACACAGTAAACAGACAACAATGGAAATGTCTCCACACTCCTGTGTGTGAGTGAAGGGTTAATCCCAGATTTACAGTTTGTAAAGTGCTTCTGAAATCCAGAGCTGCTGCCACTGACACCAAGGAAATGTTCTGGATCCATGTGGTAGCTGACAAACTTGAGAAATCCTGTTGCTGGGGACAAGGGTAGATTTTCTTCCATCCGCAGTTCCCTGGATTCAAGTCCTGCTTGGGTAGGACTGTTAGTCACAGGATGGTTCCCAGAGGCTGCAAGTGAGTCAGAAGGATGGCAGGTAACAATCTTACAAATGCCCCATCTTTTCACCTACCTGGGGGCACTGTCCTTCTGAATGGAGCTGTTTACTCAGCTACTTCTTAGAAACTTTAAAGCAAAGTTTGGGCCTCATTAGTGTCTCAGAGATGACAGTCACTCGCATCCTCCAGGACACGTTGAAGTCCCCTGGGAGTTGTCAAGAAATTCAGGTGATTTAATTTCAGAGCAACTCCTTTATTCTTTAGAGTCCCTCATCATATGTCATCCTCATTACCGGAGGGTCCTGGTCTCACATGTGCTGTCTCCAAACTCTCATTTAGGGTGGAGGGAAGCTGCAGTCCTTAATTTAAAGGCTATAAAGAGCCCTTGTGAATTTTTTTGCCTAATACAGCTCTGGAGGTTAAAATCTCTAATGAATAACTTTAATATTAGACAACAGTTTGTACCCAAAGCTGCTTTTTAAACTTTCTTTCTAGCTTTTTCCCCCAGAGCACTTTTTTACAGTCTCGTGGATAGCCACAATAGACAGGAATTTGGAACAAAATTTTCCTTGAGTCAAAAGTAGATGGGCTTTTTTGAACTACAGAGGCCTCACCCACTTCTGAGATCCTGACGTTTCTCCTGCAGCCCTGCCCCTTTGAGAAGCCGTTTGTAGGACCACAGACGCTTGAATCACATCACTCAAGATTCCCTAAGTCTCCGATGTTCAGAGAGAGGACTCAGGGCTGAAATCAAAATAGGCTGACCGCATACTTTTCCTCTCATCATACCTGCCTTCTTGGGTTCACATGCAGGTTGAGCACCAAAGGCCAAAGCCGCTAGCAGCCTGTAGGGTGGCAGATGCTGTGAGGCTGCCCAGCTCTCCCTGCGTGACTGAGTAATCCACTCATGTACATAGCTGACAGACAGGTGGCTCTGCGCAAAGCTTGGCCTTCTAAGAACTGATGAGGACAGTGGGAAGAACTCATCCATTGTCCCTGGGGCAGGAGAGACCTGAAGGGCCATCCAGCTCCCTGTGGTAGGCTGAAGTCTTTGCTGTGGAAGCATTAAGAGTGAAGTTATGGGGTTGGTGATTTGCCTCAGTGGTAAAGCAATTGCCTAGCAAGCACAAGGTCCTGGTTCGACCCCCAGCACCAAAAAAAAAGAAATCCTACTTCTCTATGGTTCTCCTTCCTCCTCTGACCTCCATTCAAATGCAGGACATGCTCAGTAAACCTCTTTTCTGCAAATGTCCAATTAGCCTCCATTTTTCCAAGGAACCCAGTTTAAATCAAGCAAGAATTTTTCAGCACAGGATTAAGTCCTCTCCAAATGTTCATTTTCTTCATTCAACATCCACTACTTACTGAGGTCCTCCAAGGTTTCTGATACTGTCTAGAGAGTTCTAGGTGGCGCCTAGAACTATAGAAAAAATGATGGTTCACATCTGAGAACATAGCGAATTACCGGTGGCAGGTAGTAGAGCTGAAAATTCTCAGAGAGGTTGGCATGCCAGAGCCAGTATCCTAAATGAATCCAAAATCCCTCCACATAACCATAGACTGTGGAACAGTCTGAGAGATCTTACATTTACCAAAGCTAGGAGTGAGCCGGTGAGAGGGTCACAGCATCAAGAAGAAATTCACTGCATTGCTCCACTGTCATCAGGGCCATCTGCCAAAAGAATTGGGCTTCCTGACACCAGTGGAAGCCATGTGCCCCCAGATAGTGAGGGCAGGTGGCAGCAAGGCACAGGGCTCATAGTGCAGCAAGCTCAGAACAGCAGCCCAGGGGAGACTCATCCTGAGCTCTCATGCGAATAGAACCTTGTCCCTAGAGGTAATTTACATGGGTAGCCAACATCAATTTTGTTCAGTATACATGACAAAAAAGAGGAATGGATAATCAGGAGCCTTGTAACACCATGGCCAGTGTGTACAGTAAGGACTTTCTTGTGCATCCTTGAAGTAAGCTGTGCCATTCATTCAGTAGACGTTCACTGAGAAAAGGAGAAGAGCAAGCACTTTGGACTGTTGCACACTGGAGTCAAAGTAGCATCGATGCCAGGAACCCGAATGTCTTCATACCCCGTTAGACTGAGGACTGTGGGGCCTGTAATGAACAGTGTTCTGGCCCAGGCCGCTCTCCCAGCAGGTCACTGGCGCTGCTGGCCCTCTGGCAGCTATCCGCATGGCGCCTGGTCGGTCTCTGCAATGGGAATGCTCAGACCTTGCCTAGCCCCCATGTGGGTGGCTACAGCATCCACACTCTCCGTGGGGGAAGGCTGAGCAGAGTTCTTCGCCAAGGAAAGTAAATGAACACCCCCCTGCCAGGGCTGAGATCACCATCATGCTTAATGACCCGGCCTCCGGTGGCTGCCTGGGGGCCTTTAGTTCCCAGTGGACTCTGGATGGTTTCAGGGAATGTCCTCAAAACTAGTTATCCTGGCGGGTTTCCTAATAGACTGAAGTCTCTTCACGTTGAGCTGCAATCTTCCACTGGCCATAGATGTTGGCTTTCCTTAGGATTTTGTTCAAGGTCCTCTCTTACTGAATATGCTCCTTCATTATGGGAAAATCACCATTCTCAGTCATGTCCAGTACTAACTGTGTGATTCAGAACTTCTGGTTTCTAAGCCAGACTGGTCCTGTGAGCTCTAGACCCACCTCTCCAATGCCTAGTGCCAATGCCTAATCTACAACCCCAAACTCATTATGTCCAAAATCCAACACATGGTCTTTTCCCAACACAAACAAAGCCAGGCCCCTGCCACATTCCTTTTCTTATCGTGACACCTGCACCCATCCAGGTGCATAAGGCAGAACCTAAGGGTGGCCACAGGCCCTGCCTGTCCCTCAGCCACATCCAGTCATCCCTGGGTCCTTACATGTTAACTACTAACTGTTTCTCTCCCTGTGCCCACACAACCAGATGCTGTGAGCCAGGTTGTCTCCCACTTGGGGGCTACAGTAACCTCCCAGGTCTTCTCCCTGTATCTGTCAAGGGCCCATTACTCCGTCCTCATTATTGCAGCAAGAGAGATCTTTGCAAAAAGGCAAATCTCATTACTGCACCCCACTGCAGCCACAATATGCCCAGTGGTACTGTCTTGGGGTAGTCTTACCCTTGGTAATGCCCCCTCATGTCACATCAGAGCTGATTTTGTGACCAAAAGATTGTGGCAACAAGATGCAGTGACACTCAAGATTAGGTTTTAAAAACACAGCATTCTATCCTGGCCTCTCTCAGACTCCTCTCTCTTATTCTGAGTGATATAGCTGCTGTGTATTGAGCACTCCCACAGAGAGGTCCCCAGAGAGGCACTGGGACCTCCAGAGTGATCCTAGAAGTGGGTCCTCAGCATCATTGAAGCCTGAGAGGACAATGGCCCCTGCTGACATTGTGACTGTAACAGCTCTGTTGGGACCCTGAGCCAGGAGCGCCAGCTTTCCTCACGCCTGGGTGAACCAGACCTATGTGAGGTCCTGTGTTCTGTGTGAAGCTGCCAAGCTTTGGGGTAATTTATTATGTAGCAATAAGTTATTAATATGTCATTCAGGGGTTCCTCACACTTTTAAACATGGTTTTCAAGACTCAGTACAATCTGGCCCCTGCTCATCAGGCTGGTCACATCTGCCAGCTCATCCTCGGGGGACCAGACCTCCTCGGACCACTTCCTTCCCCACTGTCACAACGGCACGTGATGTTCTCTGCTGGGAACACTTCCCAACCTTGTCATCTATGTTACAGGTGGCTCTTCATTATAGCTCAGTTCAAGTCACCTCCTCTTGGAAGCCCTTTATCTCCCAAGAGACTAGGTCCTGTCCCTCTGTGTACTATATATTTTGGTCACATCTTGTATAATAGGTACTTGATAATATTTGTTGAATAAATTATGAGTGAATAGACGGAAGGAAGGAGGGAAGGAAGAAAAAGGGAGAAAGGAGACAAAATAGAGGAGAGAAATCCATTTACAGGCTGCTTTCATGATTCATAAGAGAGAGAATAGCTAGAGCAGGGTGGTGGAGAGGAGGAAGGAAAGGGCGGCTGCTATGGAGAGCACAGTGCTCCTTTTATTCTGACTCTCCAGTCAACTCTGAAGACTCTTTGGCTTCATCAAGGGCTGGGCATCACCACTCCCAGTTTTATGAATCTAAATTCCTAAACTCCTTCATTTGATACAGCTTCTCCTGGGCTTTGCTCTTATCATTTCTGTCTCTCGGTCCCTGACTGGCAGGGACCAGTTTTCAATCCATTTTAAAACCCATTTTTAGCATCTCAAGTCTCCATTTCTCATGGATGGATTTTTGGTTAAGCCTCTCCAGGTTACAATTCCTTCAATTTCTCACTGTGCCATTGTCTCAGGACAGAATGAAGCAGGGAAGACTCGGCTTCCTTGGCAGGTCCTTGCACAGAGAGCTTACGCTGCTGAGCCTGTTGTGTGGAGCCTTGGACATTTGGGAAGGGGCAGAGCTGTGAGCTGTGACCTCCTAATTGGAGGAAGACAGTGCAGGGGAGGGAGCATCCATCAGGCTCCTCTTCCTACCCAGTCAGAAGGAGCAATCAGGCAGCTGGGGACGCCACCAGGTTGGCAGATAAAAAGCTCTTAGGGCTTCATCATCCTTTTGATGATTGAAAGCCCGGAGTTGGGGATTTAGCTTAGTGGTAGAGCACTTGCCTAGCAAGTGCAAGGCCCTGAATTCAATCCCCAGCACCAAAAAACAAAACAAAACAAAACAAAACAAAACAAAAACCATTCTGACCCAGAGCTCCACAAGGGAAATGTCCTTCCACCTGCATCCTGGTGCAGTGGGTTTTTCCAGTTCTATCGCTTTGGAAAGCACGGAGTCCTGCCTCCCACCTCAGCCGCTCCTCTGCACCCTGAGCTTGGTGGGAGCCGTTCCCCTGAGAGGAAGTCTTGAGGGTTCCCTGGCTCCCGGGATAGCTTGGCAAGAAGTGACTGTCATCTCCACTTGAAAATCTAAGTGTGGGTTCCTGCCTCTGAGAGGAAGGAAGTCACTAAACATGAGAAGTAAAAACAGCCCCACCCAGGGACCAGAAAAGAAACACACACGCACATGCATACACGTGTGTGTGTAATTTTTCCAAATCAGTCATCATTTTACATCCAGTGTAATTTTTTTTGAGATGAAGGATTAAGACTTTGGTGACTGTAGCCGTCTTTTCTCTTTGTGGTGTTCAAGTGGAAAGGGTCGTTGTGGCTGGGGGCTCGAGGGGTAAATTTTCTTAATTTAAATGAGGAGGGCAAGGCAAGAGCTTGGGCAAGCACAGATTAATACAAATAAATAAAGCAAGGAGAATGTGACTGGAATTGCCTTCTCGTAGTAAGGAGCGCTATACTTGCTAATTTGTTCATGGAGACCTAGACCAGGCTATGTTTATTCTCTCTTGGTATCCTGGGAGAATTCTGTTTGGTTTTTTAAATCATAGCTTTAAAATTCCTGACCTGAGCCAAGTGTGGTGTGCATGACTGTAATTTCAGCACCCTGGGATGCTGAGGCAGGAGGATTGCGAGTTTGAGCCCAATTTTAACGACACAGAAATTTAGTGAACCCCTATCTCAAATAAACTTTTTAAAAAGTGCTGGGGGTGGGGATAGTTCAGTGTGAAGGCCCTAAGATCAGTCCCCAGTATTGAAAAAAAAAAACAAAACCCTAATCCAGTGCCCAAAAGGAGCACCAGGAAACCTGCCCTTTGTCTCCTCCGAGGTGAAGTTAATGGTGCTTTCCAAGTAAGAAGCTGTCCCCCTGAGTTTTCAGTCCAGAGAGGAAGAATCTGGGACTCCACGGTGCCCTTTACACTTAGGAGGAGGGCTTGTCCCTGAGGCCAGTGGGCAGCTGCTCTGCCCAGAATGCTGTCATCTGATCCAGATCAAATCTGGACTAATTGGTGCTCCTGGGCCAACTCATTTTTGGATGCATTTTCTGATGTTTGAAAGCATCTCAAAAACCTCTCCTGTCAATGATTTTCAAGGACCCTCGCAGAGAGAGATTAGTCTCTTAACGATAATAGGAGCAGGCTCTGGGCCAGATCTGTAACCTTTCTGTTTCCCATCATCTCTGTTTAGTTTCACTTCCGTCTGACTCCTTTACAGTAAGGTACCTTGGAAGCTTAACCAAAAAGAAGAGAATGAGGAAAGAAATCAACTCATTGGCTGATATCAAAAGAACTATAATATAAAATGATTTCAGACATGTGCAAGTGGAATAATTTATCAAATGTATCAAAATAAATGGAAAAGTTCTAAGGTCGCAAACTAGAAATATCATGAAAACTTGCTTAGGGAACAAACTTTTTCTTTTTTAGTGAAAGCAATAATAATTATCATAAGGTCTCTACTAAGTATCAAAGACTAGAGGCACTAATTCATTTAATCCTCAGTAATCCCTTCAAAGTCAGTGTTATTGTTCACATTCTTCGAAAGAGGAAGCTGAGACTCAAATACTAATTTAATCGATAGACAGTAAATCAATTTGAACCCAGGGCTGCTCAGCTCCAAAGTGCATATCTCTTTTATTTACCTAGATTTTTTTTTTTAACAAAATCTATTAGTGCCAACAGCAATAACTCTGAAAATGCTTAAGAAACTTGGAGCACACTTACCTACATACTCTTATTTCTTTATGGGGGGTTGGTAGACTGAACCTAGGGAGGGCCTTGTGCATGCTAGGCAAGCACTCTACTACTGAGCTACATCTCCAGTCCTTTTTATTTTTTATTTTGAAACAGTCTAACTTGCCTAGGCTGGCTTCAAACTTGCCATGCTCCTGCCTTAGCTGGGATTATAGGGCCAAATGTTTCATATTTTAAAAATCTTTTTCTGCTGGCGCTTTTGCGTGTCCATGGCAGTATTATCCAGCACAGTTTCCTGCAGTGATGTAAATATTACATCGCTCACTGTCCAGCTTGGTAATCACTGGATGCAGGTGAATACCGAACACTGAAAACATGTTTTGTATTACCGAGACCTTCAATTCTTAATTTTATTTAATTTTAATTCATTCACTCATTCATTATTTAATTGCAATTTAAGTAACCACAAGAGGCACGGCTGCTGTGTGAGGCAGTCAGACTCTGCATATTTATGATCACTATGCTTAAAGACGAGTGATGGAAGAGAAAATCTAACACATGTATAATGCTAAAGTTGACTTTTTCCTCAATGACTTTAACGGACTTGCTGGGTGGCAGAGGAGCTGCATGTACTGAGGTCATCCCCGTGGGCACGTGTGCAGTGCTGGACAGCTGGCTCTCCTAGCGAGTGCCTGTCTGCTCTGCACACCGGTCCAGGCCACAGTCTAATTCTCACAACCGTATGTCACTCTCATGCTTGCATTTCTCACGGCTACAAGAGACGTGTTTAATTTTAGTGAGTTTATGACAGTGCGAAGTGTTTCTTTCCCACTTTTCTTAAATTTAATTTTTCACTCAATTAGTGCATCTCAGTTATGTGGCATAATGGGTTTTGTTTTGGCATATAGGTATATGCGTGTAAAATACTTTGATTATTCTCACGCCCCTCATTACCCACCTTCCCTGACCCTTTGCACTCCCCTATTTTTGACTCTGTGTGTGTGTGTGTGTGGGGTGTCTTTCTGGGAGATGTTTTTGTTATGTTCTAAACATACAATCCAGATTCTGTTCAATTAGTTCTCACTTCCTCTGAAGCCTCTCAGAAACTCATGTGCTTTTTCCTTCTGGTTTTTCATTACTCTGCAGCAAGTGTGATAGTGTGGGAGTATCTCAGGTTCTCAGTGGCATACCCGCTCGTGGTCACTCAGAGCAGTGACGGTGCCCTAGTGGGGAGGCTGGTCTGGCCCCACCCAGCTGTCCCCACCCAGCTGTCCCCGCAGCCACCATCCCTCAGATCCAGGAGCCGCACCTACCAGGGGCTCTACACTGGCCCTTCTCTGTGGTGCTGGGTGGAGGGAATGACCTTTCAGTCTGTACCTGGGTAAGGCGAATTGCCCTCCCTGATGTGCCCTCCGCCTCAACCCATCAACTGAAGACCAACTAGCACCAAAAGGCTGAAGCAGGGGCAATTCCTGCTTACTATCGAGTCTGACACTGGTCTTTGCAGCCTTTGGATTTGAGCAGAAATTTTGGCTCTTCTTGGGCCTTGGGCTTGCTGAGTTTGGACTGCAGCTTATGACATCAGTTCTCCCGGCTCTCAGGCCTTGGATGTGGCCTGGGGCTATGCCATTGGCTTTGTGAGCTTAGCTTGCAGAATGAGAATCTTGGAATTTGGTTGCACAACTGTATGACTCCTTAGAATGAATCTCTGTCTGTCATCTATTTATCTGTCTATCATATCTTTGACTATCTATTATCTATGTATCTATGTATCTATGTATCTATCTATCTACCTATCTATCTATGTGTCTGTCTACCTGTCTGTCATCTGTCTAACCATCTGTCTGTCTCTTCTATTCATTCTGTTTCTTTGCCAAAGTGGTCCAGAAGGTAACTCTTCACTAGGTGATTGTTTACAACTTAGATCCCATAGACAAGGGTGAAGAGCAAGGTAGGGTGGGAGAGTAAACTGGTTTCAGCGTACGAAGTTATGATAACCACATCTTGTTTTTTGAGCATACAAACAGATAAATGAAGATAGCTTGCCAGAGGGAAGGAAACGTGTCCTGCCTGCCCCATGTTGGCTCTGGTCCCAGTGGGCATTAAACAAGAACAAAGCCTCTCATTTAGAGCTTGTCTAATGAGTTTGTAGAAAGCATAGTTTCCATTTATTCATTCATAATGAAAAATAAACCATCGAGCAGACTGGATACTCAAGTTTGCTGCTCAGTTTATTATTCTCCTCTAGGCAAATTATAGGGACAACCAAATTATCATCAGGATTTTTCTTTGTCTGAGGAGCAGGAAGGCTGTGGATGACTTTAAGTCCTGGAGCTGGCCCTGGACAGCCTGACTTCCTCCTCTCCACAGGATGTGTCATCTGCAGAGGGGTCACACTGCTCCTAGACCAGGCTCCCTCTACCACAAGGCCTAGAAACCCAATGCCACATAGTCCTCTTCCGGTCTCATTTTCCAAACATTCTTGACTGGTCAGCTCCCTTCGTTCTGACTGCCATTTTTTACGTATATTTTTCTGTAACAATTGTTTGATCTTGTTTTACTTTCTGATGTCAAAGACAAATACGATTTTTATAAAATCTTTGGAACAAGTAAAAATTCCCTCCGTCTAGAGGTCACCCCCGAGAAAAGGGAGCAGAAAGAACCTTCCCTGTAGTAGGATGAGTGAGCCTGTATAGGGTTGAGGACATCACCCAGGTGTCTGTGGGCCTCAGAATGGTCTTTCTTCTATCTGTAAGGATTCTTTACATAAAGATGCCAGCAAAGAGATAGCTAGGGTTCTGCAAGTCTTTCCTTGCAATAGCTAGAGAGGAAATAATCCACCTTTGTGGGTCACATGGCTGCAGCCACTGCACTCTGCCATTAGAAGGCAAAAACAGCCAGGCACACTAGGTAACAAGTGGGCTGGCTGTGTCTCAATAAAACTTTATTTATAAAACAGTTCATGAGCCACCTTTGGTCTTCAGGCCATAGCTTTCGCACTTCTAATCTACATCTTCATTTAAAATGGCAGAGTATATCACACATTTTATTAGTAAGAAACAGTTTTATAGTTAAACCATCTGCAAATGCTTTTCTCCTTAGCTTTTGTTTTGTTCAGTATGTATGTAAGTTTATGAGGAATTTCTCTCCGTGGTCGTGGGTGTTTGCAGTGCTTGCAAAGAGGAGCAAGTTTCCTGGCAGTCAGTGTGGACAGCACATCTACCGTACTGAGGCGAACAAACACAGTGACCAGGCACCCTGCCTGTCAGGACATGCCACACTTGTGGTCACCAGAGTGTTTGACATAGATATTCACAGCTGAATGAGGCTGAGTCAAGAGCTAAAAGCAATCCATATGTCTGCAAAAGAGAAAGAATGCTGACTGGTGGGGACAGCAATCAGCCCACAGCTGCCTATGCCACAGGGTGCACCTCACTATGTGATATGGTGGAGGAACAAGCTGGTGGTCTGATTTCCTTTCCATAACTTGAGCAACTCACCCCTGATGTGGAAAGCACGCAAGGCTTCCCTGGGGACAGGGGTCTTGAGGGACTAGGAAGGCAGAGGGCACGCTTGGGGTGCTGATTCCACAGGCAAGCTTGTTCATCCTGTGAGTAAATTTAATCTTTTAAAAAACTTTCGGGGAGCATAGTGCCAGACACCTGTGATCCTAGCACTCTAGGAAGCTGAGCAGGAGGATCACAAATTCCAGCCCAGTCCAGGCACCTTAGTAATTTATTGATATTCTGTCTTGAAATAAATAAAAATTTAAGAAAGGGCTGAAGATGTATCTCAGTGTGAAGACCCTGAGTCCCCAAGTCCCAGTACACACACACACACACACACACACACCTCACAGTGGCCGAAGTGACCTCTGTTAACAGGCAGCCATGTGTCAAACGCTGAGCCTTCCCATGCATCGTCCACCCAGTCCTCACAAGTCTCCTCCAACGTGCTTCCTCAGCCCTGTTCTGTAAAATGAGCATGCTCAGAGTGGTCAAGAAACTTGCTTGAAGTTACACAGAGAGTGAGTGACTGGGCTCTAGTCCGCCCTCTCAATATTCTGTAGAAGCTAGGAAAATAATAGCCAGTTTATAGTAATCATCCCACAGATGGGTATGCTAGTGTTGGAAGATGTTGGGGAGAGAGAACATGTGGAGGTGAGTGAAGGGGAGTCTCTTCTGGGGCTAAGGCAAGAAAAGATAAAAAGGCACTGGGTCTCCGTGTGGGTACAGCTGCATCTTTAAATGTTCCCTCCAGGCAAACAGAGGGACTAGAAGCAGGAAGGTTTCTGCTGCTCAGGTCATAGCTTCTGCCCCCAAATCTAGCCCAGCTCAAGCATGATTCATAGTTGAAGTGATCAATGACTTTGTCTGGAAAGGACGACAGGTTCCAGAATGAACCCCAAACAGACCCAGCCCCGGTGGGCTGGGACCTCAGTTATTACATCTGGAATCAAAGTAGAGGGCGACCTCAGAGCTCTGCCTCTGAGTACCTGAGTGTGGGGGGACCAGAGTTCCATTGTCCAGCTTCTTTAAGACCGCAGGGTCCAGCACTGCCCAATACCCCACCTAGTTTTTTTTTTCTCCTCCTACAGACTGTGTGTGTGTGTGCGTGTGTGTGATACTAGAGATTGAACCTGGGGTCTTTGCACCTTGCTACATCCCCAGCTCTTTTTAGAATTTTAAAATTTTGATACAGGATCTTGCTAAGTTGCCCAGGCTGGGTTCCAACCTGTGCCCCTCCTGCCTCACCCTCCCAGAGTGCTGGGATTATAGGCACGCACTACCACATCTCGCTTCCTGTGAACTCTTATCGAAGGATAACAGTTATAAGTCCACACCAGGCACCATCACATCTTATTGTTAAAAATCATGGACTCTTTATAAGCTGTGCAAGCCTCTGAAATTACTCCTGTGCCCTCGAACAGAAATAAGAGTGTCTATGATCCAATCAACAAATATTGCAAAAATTAGGAACTTTTACACAAAGCCTGTTTGCAGTACAGGCCATGGAGTGTGAGAATTTGCAACATTTATTTGAGTCCCTGAAGGTATCAATAAACTTTTATATGAGGTGCAGATGCTAGAAAATATACACTATAACATTTTATGTTTTATTTAGCTGCAGTATGTAAACTCCCCAGGCCCCAGATGAGTCCTGGAGGGCTGTGGCTTCCGGCATTTAAGGGATCCTCTGACATTCATCTTACAGAGTGATGCTTTCTCTCTTTATTGTGGAATTCGTTACTCCTGGCTTTGGGGAATTCATGATTGTTGTTTTCAAAGTACTTTTTGCAGAGTTTGGTAAAGTAAAAATTACACAAAATATAATCATTTTTGAGAGAAGAAATGAGTTATCTATCTTTTCCATCATTGGTGTGCACAGGAATCCATTGCTTTAATCTTGTCAGAATACCTTCTCTCTTATATTTATTTTGTTTATGTATGTGAATACCTGAAAAAGATAACCATTAGGGCTGCGATTGTGCCTGACATGGAGATTAATAGTTATAAAAATAGCCCTCAAGGGAGTTGGGGTCTGCTTTATAACCATCGCTGAAATTTTCCTACTCCAGTGTTGCATGGGTGTTATAAAATTTGTGAGCCCACATTCATGAAGTCCACATGGCTCTAAGCAGGCAACATTGGAGGTTTGTCCTGTAGTTCTGTGCCCTACAGGGGCTCCTCTGCCATGTTCCAGGAGTCACTACAACACACTTCTGGGGTGGGGGGTGTTGTGGACACTAGACTCAGTGTCAGATGCTGAGCCTAAAAGAGGTGGTAGAGATGACTCATGGGAAACATCGGTCCCTTCCCATAACAGCTTGGAGGTAGCAGGGTAGCATGGCAGGGTTTGTGGGGATGAGGAAAGGTCTTGTCACTGCAGCCACTCCATGACCCCCTCAGGATGGCAGGAAGTGAGGAGTGGAGTTACTCCACATGCAGGGACGAAGGAATCTGGCTACCCGCCAGTGTGTGGAAGTAGCTTCTGTTGGCTCAAAGGAGCTCACCGTTAAGTTTTCAGGAATTCTGTGAGCCTGTTTTCACATACGGCCATTACTAAAAATTCAGTCATCATGCAGATGGAGAAGCCTGCCCAAGTGCAGAACTTCAAGTCTGTTCTGTGTTTTGTTTCGTCTGAACACAAGGCAGACAAGGCACCAACCAACTGACCAACTTGATCGGAAATGAAGCCAACGCCGTGAGAGAGAGAGAGAGTAAGCGCCAGAGAGCTGACAGCTCCGGGGTAAACAACAGACCTGACCTGTAGCACTAGCTCCAGTAAAAAAATCCCATGGCTATGGCAAACTACAAAAACAATGTGGGGTTTATGCCAAAGGTGATTCCTTCACGATGAGCTAGAGTAGGAGAAGAAACCCAGCACAGTGCCTGCCATACTGTCAGAGACTTAGGCTCCACTTTGGAAAGGGGTTTTTTAAACTGGAGCTGTAGAACGACTCTACTTTGGTGTTTCCAGTGTTACCCTCCCACAGTGACAAGGTGAGAGACAGGCCAGACATAGACCCCCTGAGAAAGTTTAAGCTCAGTCTGGGAAGGACACAGTGTCCATCCCTTACATGAGAAACAGGCCCGGTGAGGGTGGCTTTCAGAGGAGGCTGGATCTGAAAGCGTTGACATTAACTCCAACAGTCTGCTTGAATCTCTGCCCTACAGTCTACAACCAGCAGAGACTAAAGGGCTGATTACTTTTACTGTCTACAGGGTGAGCAAGGACGTGGCTTTGGCTTGATCAGTCAGTTGCCACAGAATGGGGGTGTACAGATACAGGGGGACCCCGGAGCAGGGAGGGCACCCCAAAAACCCACAGACCATAAACTGAGGCAAAGAAAATTGTGACTTGCTGGATTTCAAGACTGGAAATCCTGGACAGAAGCTGCTCATTTGAAAACATGGAGGATTTGTTTTAACTGACTGAATTTTTTTCTCTTCTCTTTTTAATTTTTTCCTTTATTTTTCTTTTTTCCTTTATTTTTCTCTGTTTGCTCTTTTTTCTTCTTTTTCTGTTTTTTTTTCCTGTTACTGTTTTCTAATACTACTAATTTCCTTTACTCTGCAATAGGATCTCCTAGCTCAGTTTTCCTGCCTCCTGACCATTTTCTTTTGAATAGTATTCAAATTTTATTTTTCTCATTCCCCAGGTAAAGTCATGTCTGGTAATAGTGTCTTTTCTTAAATTGAGCAGTTA
>PVJO010022360.1:0-28209 GCA_004026905.1 Hystrix cristata | reverse complement strand
GTTTCTCTTTTGGGTATTGACTACAGCAGCAGAGGGCCGGAAGCACCTCCATGTCCAAGTCACAGCAGCTCTGGAGAGAGGCACAGTGGGGGGAGTACTGAGCACACTGGGACTCGAATGCTGCTGTCTGGGGAGAAAGACCATCGTGCTGCTTGTCCGCCTGGCAGCCTCTCTGTGAAGAGCCAACAAAACTGGAGGGCAGGCTCAGAATACGGCTCTTCACGGCCTCCCAATAAACTGTGGGGAGAAAGTAAGACAACTCTATAATGCAAGACAGAACGTAAGTTTTATAAGGGTCAGAAGTATAGGTGGCTTTCTTTCAAGAAGAAAGAAATAATAAATGACTGGCTAAGCATGTAACTGGGAAAGACTCCGAGGGCCTTGAAGGATGAAATTCATACTCCCGAAGTCAAAGGAAGGTGCAGGGAGGCACCAGATCGGAAAGTTTCTGTTTCAGCCATCAGGTGTGGAGAACTGGCCAAGACAGATGAGGCAGGTGGGGTCACAGAGTACAGAATGATGTGTGTGACTCAGATCTAGGCGGGAGAGGCCCTGGGTTCCCATTCTTTGTTTGCAGAGGGTGACAACCACAACGAAGACTTCTTCGAACTTACAGATTTCAGAATTAGTCAAATCTGTGTTTGAACTCTCTATGTGATTTCAAACAAATTACATAACGCCTTGATCCTCCATTTCTCCAACTACAAAGTCTAATAATACTTTTCAGGAGCCTTGTAAAGGGTTTACAAAACTGGTGGTTGAAAGGTGTCTTCATCCATTTATGCTGCTATCACAGAATATGTGACACTGGATAATTTATAAAGAATAGAAATTTATTTCTCACAATTCTGGAGGCCAGAAAGTCTAAAACCAAGGTGCAGGCACTTGGTCTGGTGAAGATATTCTTGTTGCATCCGCACATGCAGAAGGCAGAAGGGCGAGAAGCATGAGGCTTCACAATCCTGGTCAAAGGATCCCAATCCCATTAATAAAGGACGTGCTCCTGCGGTCTAATCAGCTCTTAAGGACCTCACCCCTAATACCATCACAGTGGCCACACTTGAATTTTGGAAGGGACATATTCAAACCATAGCTGAAGGTCTTGGCCCAATGCCTGGCACAAAGTAGGTACACAATAATTCCCCACTGCTCAAGAATGAAGGGCACAGTAGAATGGCTTGTAGAGATTAGATTATAAGTATTTTTTTTTATTTTTCTAAAGTCAGATTTTAAGATCCTGCTGTGTCTTAAATAAAGAAAGATGCATGTACTAAGAATCTCTTGCTGGTATCCCCCATAAATATCCAGAAAACATTTTTTTAGGGTATTTAATTTAAACTGTATACCCTGACTACCAGGACAAATGCTTTCTGGTACACGAGGTTTAAATCTCTCTACTCTTTGCTGGTTACTAGAAGCAATTCAATTTCTAGCAATTTAGACTACAGTCACAACATAGGAAACACAGACGAGTTTTATTTTTTTATATGACTCAAAAATTGTATTACCAATCCTAATGGCAGCAAAGGTGATAAAAGTCAAAGGCGCTATTTGTGAAAAAGTCAATATATCTTGTGAGGGTAAACATAGCAGCTATTAGCCAAAAATAATTCAGCAAAGAAATGAAGTCATTGTTTGGAAAAGGCTTATACTAAAGGATCAATTACATTACTAAAAAAATTAGCGTACAAGACAATGATGAATAATAATCAAAAAATGTTCACCTTTTAATGTAGTGTTTGTTTTTTCTGAAAGCTACATCAATTGCATTTTATAATGGAAGGTGTGTGAGAAACTAGGAATTTTGGTATTTTCTGGTTTGGGGCCAGATCCCCTTCTTTGTCACTCTTGCCTTGTCATGTCCACTGACCCCATGCTGATCTACACTCCTTCACGTGACACCAGCTACATACACTCCTATACCAGAATCTCTACTTCACCCTCTGCAGGTGCTCAAAGTTCTGTCTTCAATGAGTAGAGTAGAGAGGACCCATAACGTGAAGTCGCCATGGCAGGGCAGAAAGGTTGTGTTGAAGACTTAGCATGGCCGGGTTCTTCCGGTCCCCATAACTGACATAATCCAGCCCTCCTCCATGGTCTCACGCTCTGCTCACCACAGTCATGTCAGGTGCCTGCTAGACCTCTGTAAGCCTCTGGCCGTGTGACCCCGCTTTGTGGGCCAGCCAGCACCCCTCTCCTCGGCAGCTCCCTGACTCTCATGCCCCGCCTGCCTCCACCTGAACGAGCTCCTGACTCCCAACCCTCCAGGCTCAGTCCTGTTTAGTTTCTCCATATTCAAATACCTGGCATGGGAAGTCACCCAGAAGCTAGCCTGCTCGATGGAGCCCCAGATTTCCTACTTCAGCAAAAAATATCAGGGTAGAAAAGACAGGCATTCAGGCTCTCTCTAATCAATGCACTTTTTAATACTTAGTCATTTAGATATGCCTAAGATAAAAATTTGCTGTATTCTGTCCTACACTGGGCTCCAAAGGAAACATTGCAGAAAAGACAGTTTTCCTACTTTTTTTCTTCATGGTTAAAGTGTCCTTTTGTCAATAGTACATCTATGGGAACCAAATAGTGAATCAAAGCAAGATTGTTGCAGAAATGAGGTAGAAACCCTGGATTTTTCATTTATTTTACTCTCACCTCATTAAACTTTTAACAGCCAGAAGGAAGGAAAGAAGGAAGAGAAGGGAGAAAGCAGATGTTCAGTCCCCACCCTCACCCCTGAGCTCTTCCTCTGTGACTCCCAGAGATCAATCACAGATAAAATTCAGGTGCAGAACTAAAGACCATGCTGCCCTCACCCTCTCCTCTCACCCTCTTCCTGGGGCAGGGCCGGGGCCAGGCTCCGGGCTGGCCAGGCCTGTTTCCTGGGAGATCTCTCCGACTCTGGAGAGCTGAGGGGGTCAGGCAAGGCCCAAGGAAGGAGGAGCTGGCTGCTTGGATTCAAAGCGGCCCTGGGCCTTAGTGAGAGAGCAGAGATTAGAAAAGCAGAGTGGTGGTGGGAGCGGATTTGAGGCTGACTCCAAGTTAGGAATAAAGAGTGAAGATTTGTGTCTGTGTCCCCTATTTGGGACTCCCCAGCTGGCTAAAAATGCTAAAAGGAGACTGGAAGAGAAGAAATGCCAATGATTCCAGTTCCTGGATGTGTGTTGATTGACTAATGGGCTGATCCTCTGGTGACCCATTCAGTAGCTAAAAGACAACTCAGGAGGTTTTATCTATGATGTTCTTTTCAAAATTGCTTTAATCACAAGCCGCATAATGCCCCTAGTGGTCACTGTATATCCATGACTGGACAGAATTGGCTGTCTTTAAAGAAGTGAAGACAAAGAAAAAAAAAACCTTTTCTCCTTTGATTTGTGAGCCCTACGATGTTCCGATGCTTCACTTCAAAGACTATTTTCCCCATTTCATGCCTGTCACCTTATTTTCTAATACCTTGCTTAGAAATAACCTTGTCTTTCTGGTACTTAGTTATACCGCATAAATCCTTTTGCCTTTTCTAAGGGACCACAGGACTCTGCTGTGACAATCACCTCGAGGGCCCGGGCTCCCCCAGCACGGCCGGGCACTGCCACCTAGTCTGGCTTAGCGTGGGGAGAAAAACTTAATGAGCTTCCTCCTGTGGAGGAGTCAGGTGGAACTTGTAAAATAGGATTTAATTGGGGCTGAACAAACTCCACTTTAAAATTCCTCACACATCAGCCTCAGCTCATGGGTGACAATGGTCTGCACTTGCTCCAATCTGGAACTAAATCCTAGAGATGCAGCGCAGGGCTGCAGAAGAGCGCAGCGACGGAGACCCCGCAGGGGCTGCTGAGCGCCATGCTAGCCTTAAGATGCTGCTCCTGACAAAGGAAGCGGAAGTACGGGGGCCCATGTGGAATTCTGGGGCAGAATCACAAGCCGTCCTCTAGTGACAAGCTGTGCACTGCCCACTGGCTGTCTGCTGCCCTGATGCAACCTTAGAAACTGGGTGCTACCAGTGGAGATTGTTGGAGGAAGCGAAATTGGACACCAGTTACTGAAGGTCTTGAGAACGTAGTAGGAAAGCCTGTCTGACCACATAGGCGCTCTGTGAAAACCACAGATGTGTTGCTTTTAGGTGAGGGTAGGGGAGGTTGACTCTTTGGCATAAGCCTGATAACAGGAACGGCACTCAGGAGGGGAGATCCTGAAGCAGGGGAGGAAGGAAAAGGGAAAGTTAGGGTTGGTTGGAGACAGCTGGGTGATAGGATCTTTCTCTCCCCACTTAGGGAAGTAGGGGTGCACCTAGAATCAGGGTGACAAATAGTTTTGGTGTCATGTGCCAGTCTAGCCCCTTGGTAGTGGCCGCCTCTGTCTAGGCTCCGGGGAGGAAAGCCTGCTGGTATGGATTAATGATTCTGTAGCATGATCTGGATTGATGGCAAGTTTACCTGCATCCTACAGATGGCGAGTTAGGACACATGGTGGCCAATGAGCTAGTTGCCTCAGAGACAGTACAGAAACATGATACATAAGACTCTTCATGCTGTGACCGAGAATATTCTCCGTGCCATGCTCCTAACAGCTTCCCCAATGCTGTGCTCCATCCAGCCCCATCTCCCACTCTACACACTGGTCATAGGCAGGTGGAAAATCCATGTCAGAGACCCTGCAGTTCTGCTCCTTTGGGGCCCAGGACAGACAGCTCAGTACACTCTGGAGATACTGGAGGCCCGGTGTTAGGGCCTCAGAGCCCCTGGGGAAAGCGGCAGCAGGGCAGGAGTAGTAGTACCCTGGGCGGTAATGCACCAGGAGCCATGTGCAGCCAGGGCCCCGCCAAGGCTCCAGGTAAGCAAGAACACCCAGAAAGAAGGGTTGCTGGACAACAGTGAGGCCTGGCTCTGTCACTGTAGAAAAGCCACCAGCTGGGAAGAAAAGGGGCAGAATTGAAGCATCCTTGGTATAGAAAGCAGGTATTTCTCCAGGAGTATGAGATACACGGACACACAGCATAGGTAAGTCCTTCCCCTCACCCATGCAGGCTGGGACCCTGCGAGCCACATATGAGCTGTGTGAACCACAGATTCATGCAATTTCCAGTGTCCTTGTCTGTAAAGTGGGAGCAATAATATGGATACCACAGAATGACTGTCCCTTATTCCTTGAACATTTTTTCACGTTCACTAAGTGCCGACTACTGAGATAGTTGCCTGATGAACAAAACAAATCTTTCACCCTCTCATTAGGCCAGCAATGTAGACACAAAAAACAGAAAGACAGCAAGAAGAACTTTGACTGCTTTTTCTCTCTTTTTTCTCCTATCTGTCTGTCTCCCTGTCTCTCTTTCTCTCTCTCTCTCTCTCTCTCTCTCTCTCTCTCTCTCTCTCTCTCTCTCCTATTAGGGATTGAACCAGGGGTCTTTGCACTCAGTTAGATAGCTACATTCCAGCCCATCTTTTTTTTTTTTTTAATTTGTATTTTGAGACAGAGTCTCACTAAGTCATTAAATTGCTCAGGCTGGGCTTGAACTTGTGATCCTCCTGCTTCAGCCTCCCAGAAACCTGGGATTACAGGCATGTGCCACTTTATCTAGCACTTTTCCCATTTCGAATGTAGATTTTATGACACCCAATTTCACATAGATAATGATCGAAAAGGAGACTAACACAGAGCTTTGGACACAGTAAGCATTTAAAAAATAGGGGATGAGTCTAGGTCTGACAAGGGCAGCTTTCAGAAGGCACAGGAGCTGACAGGGAGCAAGGAGAAAGGAAAGGCAGCTTTAGCCCAAGCTGCCTGCGGGAGCCTCTGCCTGTCTGTGAGGCACAACTACAATCTCAGCCCCCATGCCCAGCTACCTCCCCATGTCCCAGGCAGCTCAGGTCCCAGGGCCATCCCGGGCTTATCCCACAGCCCCCACATTTGCAATGCGTATCTGCTCTGCTCCTCCCTCTCCTTGGACAATATTATCGAGGTAGATTCTTGCTAGGCGCATTCTCAAGTATGACTCCCAAGATGAAATGACACCCGAGCCGAACCCACAAACGGTAGGTCCCCCTTCTCGCCACTGTTCTGCTACTGTCATTATTGACCCAAGATAAGCAAATGACAAGGAAATAGCAGGCACGGTGTTCAAATTAACGAAGAAGAAATTCAGGCAGGACAGATAATTGAACTTCTTGCTAGCAGAAAGAACAATACTTAGTGTCTCTAACGCCCAGTAAACGCACATGAAACAACTTGGCCAATAGGTGGATAATCAAATTGTTCTGAATAATTCAATCCAGTGTTTTCCTGCTTTTTCTTCATGCTAATTTATTCTGACATGGCTTTTCAATAATGAAAATCTGTTCCTGCAGAATCCATTTCATGGAGATTTTCCATATTAAAATGGAGATGGAAGTGTCATGGAGAATTAGATTACTTATCCTCATTCAGGCACTCAGCATTCTTGGGGAGGGGCCCTTGTTTCACAGTGGGTGACCAGATGGCATTCATTTGAGAGGAGCGAGTGTACCTTCCTTAGCAGACCAGGCGATTGTTTTTATAGTGCCATTTCCAACTAGTCGAAGCTTCTTGCCTGCGTGGACCTAATTTGCTCCTTTCCTTGTGAAATTTGTAAATTTTCGAAGTATTTTCAGCCCTAATCATTACCACCAGGTTGAAAAGCTAGTGTAAAGCATAGGCCCTCGTGACTAGATCATGTGTTGCTATCTGGTTCTGGAGAAAGACTTTCAGGGCACACCAACATTTAAGCATCAGAAACAAAAAGATAGATGGATAAACACATGTCCAGGTAATACCTACTGGGCACAGGCCTCACGCTGGAAGCTGCGGCTATTGCAGGGAAGAATTTTCAGCCACCAGGAGCTGAGACACAGTGTGGGAATTCTCAGACTTCTGCATGCCTGAGAACCAGATGGAGGGACGTGTTACGAGTGTGGGTTTCTGAGATCTACACTCAGAGATTCTGAATCAGTTGTCATTCGAAGGATGTTTGTTGCCAAAAGAAAATGTCTATGGTACATTTTTCATAAATGCCCTATAATAATCTTGGATTGGCATCAACGACTTCTCCTGAGAATACGTTTTTTCCCAACCCTCCTGGGGATTTTTAAAATATGGGACAGTTGCTCTTTCCCGAAGTTAGGCAAATCATGTTTAATTCACATCAAACAATATTAGTTTAGTTACTGCTATAGAGTAGGCCCTGAAGTTATTGATCTTACTAATTTCATCTACTGCAACATTAATTTTCACCAATTCTGTAGAACCACTTCCTCAACTCTCAATAATGGTTATACTAATTTACTTCTTCTAGGATCTATTTCTAAGTAATAAAAGCAATAATACTAACAATGATGATAATAAGATATCTACAGACAACTTGATCCAGAGCCAGCAAGGATTTGCATGTTCCATCTCATTTGATTCTCACTACCACCCTGGGTGACACACGAGACAGCTCCCCTTTGTCGTGTAGAGGAGTCACTGCACCGTGGGTGAGGGGGTGCCTTGGCGCTGTGGAGAGCCACCCTGCCCGATAATAAAGACAGAACGGTGGGGAACAAAATCTAGACAGAGAGAGAAAGATGACAAGACGCTGATGACATCGTGGGAGCTCTATTCTCACACACTTCACCAGTGTGGGCGCTGTGGAGAGCCACCCTGCCCGATAATAAAGACAGAACGGTGGGGAACAAAATCTAGACAGAGAGAGAAAGATGACAAGACGCCGATGACATCGTGGGAGCTCTATTCTCACACACTTCACCAGTGTGCTCAGGATTCCCTAAGTATTTGCTACAACAATCTTTCCCTTTTTTAGTTTCAGTCGGGTATTTGTCACTCACAGTTAAAATCGAACATTCAAACTGGTGCGTGGGCTCAGCCCTTTCCTCCCACCCTCCTTTGCTAAGTATTATCAGTGAATTTTAAAATTGGGGGATTTCTCCCCCTTACTACTTGCAGAGGCCAATTCAAATGCTGCTCCCTCTAATGCTGAGTGGAGTAAACTCCCTTGGTTATTAAAGAATTAGAAGAGATGATATAGGAAAGCAGGTGGAGAGGCAGATAACAAATGCGTGGAAACGTGCATGAGCTGTGGAATCAGATGAGTCTGGACCACTTAACCTTTCTCCATGTGTAAAATGGAAATAACATCCCTACCTCACAGATTGGGGTGGGGGGAGGACTGCATGAGATAGTACAGGAGAGTGTGCTGATCACGGGCTTAAAAATAGTAAAGTGCTCGATTTAAATTAGTTTCCCTCCCTTCCCCTTGATTAAGATTCATGGGAGAGAGGCCTGCACTTGGGGGATTCAGGTTCGCTTTATTCTGTTTCCTCATTTCGATCATTTATTTGACACATTATTGCCACCAAAGTGAACACAAACAGGGTCCCTACCCGAGAGGAGCTCAGAATCATTAGCTGATACGCCTTCTGCAAGAATCAGAGGTGGGGGGATTGGAGTGAGCCATAAAGCCAGGGGCAGGGAGAGAGCGGCAGGTCGGTCTCCGAGGGATGAGATGGGGAACCTCCTGGCGATGCCTCTGGCGTGGCCAAGCTGTGTCAACAGCGCTGCTGGAGCTGGAATGTGCCTGTCGCTGCGCTCATTGGCGTAATAGTGTGATCTTTCTCTGGCAAGGCTTCCCTGCTGATGGGCCATTCTCAGTATTCCGCTCCCTAGCTGAGCTTCACCGGCTGTCCCACGGTGGGGACCTGTTGGACTGCTGGGCCCACGGGTGTCCAGCATCCTGGCCTCTCTGTGGTGGGCCAGGAACACAGCTACCGTCTCTGTAATTCACAAAGAGGGCATCTTGACTATGGAAAAGGCTCGAGAGTTTTCTTTGCCATGGAAGATACAGGCACCAACAGAGGCTACTGCTTAAACAGTCCTGGACTCAGGACACCATGCGGCGCAGCTGCTCCCTGGTTTGTTCCCACAAGCACAAACCAGTGCCAAGGGCACAAGCAGAGGGCAGGAAAGAGCTGGCAAGGCCACAGTGCCCCGTCATCGCTCACCAACCAAGGAAACCACAACCTGACTTTCTGCAAAGGGTGGAGGGAGCCCGTTTCCGCTCAGAAGATGTTGACTTTGACTTTGATAATGACGTGCAGGTTGCGGGGTGGGTGGCTGCCAGATGTCTAGGGAACAGCCCTGCCGTGCAGGCAGGAATGAGTTCCTTCAGAGGCGGCTGAGGTGCGAGAATGCCATCCCCTGCTGAGGGCTCTGTGGGGGCACATGGCATGAGTCAGTCACGGCAGCTTCCCACTCACAACTCAGACAATCGCACACAGGAGGGAGCAGCAAGCTGTGACTTCTCGGCAGGCTGTGAGCAGAGGGAAGGCGCTGTCTGTGGGAATGGGAGCTAAGTGGAATTCTCCACTAGCCCAGCTCAGTAGACTCTGGAAGCGCTCCGGATGCGAGAGGCATCCTTTTTCAAGCTAACTTTGATTGCTTGCCGATGGTGTCATGGAGGAATCCAAGAAGCATTGAAGTCACATTGGGCCGGGTTCAGACCTGTTCGTGTCTACCAGCTGTGTCAGCCTGCCAGTGTTCCACACGCTCTCTGAGCTTTCTTTTCCTCCCCCAGAAAATGGGGACAATAAAACTTTCTTGGACTTGTTGGGAGAATCAAGGGTGGTGCATAGCAGGCTCACACTGAACACTGATCCCCTCTCCCTGTCATTCTCTTTTAAGAGAGAAGCAGCAGTACCTCGGTGTACCCCAGACACGACAACAGTGTGTATTAACACAGTAAACAGAAGGAGGGGATTGATATGTTCTCCTTCTCATGCAAAGCTGAGCACGCAGCAGGTTATGGTTTTGAATATTAATGCGTTTGAAGTGAGAAGAACCACTTAGAACAGAAACTGTCTTGCTTGCAAAGATTTATTCCTGGTGTAGTTTTTCACGGCTCATAAAAGGTGATGGATGAACGTAATTTTTACTTTAATTTCTTGCCATGCAGTTCAGTAATTTTGGAGATAAACTCAAATTACTAAGGATCTGGAACTGTTCAAAGCAACGAGGAGTTGTGTACGTCTGTTTGTATACAGGACACACAGCATGTTTAATTTTTCAAGCCAGCCAAGGAAGGGGCAATTAGAATCCCAGCGCACATGTAAACCATGTAATCCTCAAATTTCACTTCTGCTACCTCCAAATATAGACTTAATCTTCCTTGAAGAAAAAATTTTTATTTCCATTTTCTGTAACGGGAGGGGACAGGGGTACGGATGCACAGGAAAAGCAGGCAGGTTCTTATTTTGCTAGTTGTTTTGTATTTTTTTTTTATCAAAATAGATATCTGAATTTTTCTGAACTTAGAAAAGCAGTCCTTGAGATGATGAGGGAAGTCTGCTTGAGTTTTTAAATTTGATTTTGTTTTGACTTTTTTCTGTAGTTTTTAAATGTTCAGAAAGCAATTGAGATCCTGGGTCTTTTACGAAATTAGCAATGTGGTTTGGTGGGAAAAGCCCAGGGTTTTAGAATAGATGAAAGCTAAGTATGTCTAAGACCGCTGATGATGATACGAGGTGGACTCAGCGCTGGGTGCCAGATTATTAGAGGCCAAGGAAGGGTTGTTACAGCAAAGTGTTTCAGACCGATTGTCTCTGCAAGCAGTAAATAAATATGTGCATTTTTTAAAAACCAAGAGTATGATTAAGTTCTGACAAAAGGCAATTAATATTGTGACAAAGGTTAATAGTTTTTGTGAAGATTTGTATTTTTTAAGAAATAGTCTTCCTCCATTCACTCTTTGTATGAACCTAAAACTGCTCTTAAAAAATGAAATCTGCCTGAGTTAATCCCCGGCACCAAAAAAAAAAAAAAAAAATAGAAATCTGCTTTTTAAAATCTTGCTTTATGCTGTATTTTGCATTAAATGTGTTCCTGTTTTTTAAATGGTGTTAGGTTAAATAAAATATGCTGTTATCCTAATGAAGATCTTTTCCTTCTTATACTCTTCCTGGAAACAAAGTGAAAAAGATAAATGTTCAAACAACCACGTGCTTTGCTCTCTCTCACTGGCAGTAACCTGAACAGAATTCTCCTATATCAGCAATTTAACCGCAGTGACATTGTACACGCCCAGAATTACAATTTTAGTCCAAATGATGATATGATATTTACAGCATGCCAGCCACAACCAGTGTTGGAAATAAAAGCAAAAAAAAAATCTCTAGACTGTTATAATTCTGTTTCTATGGCTAGAACAGTCTTCCGAGGCTGGATAATTATGCAAAAAATTTCAAAACGATAAGCAGATAATGATCTAAGAGAAAGTACTATGGCAGCTTCAAGTATCTGTGGATCCCAACTCTAATGAGTGCTGTCGGCATGTTGGACTCTCCATAAAACTTCCACTGATAGAAAAACAACTAGAGCCTACAAATTTGCCAAAGACTAATGTGAAGAAGAGGATGTGGCAAAAACTAAAATGAATGACAGTGTTGCCAGTCTCCATTTACTTATTTGTCATTTGCACATCTCTGGTTTCCGAAAAGGATTGGAAGTGGCTTGTAATGCAAAACTCGAAGATATTATCATCTGTCTTAGTCACTCCCTACACCCCCAACTTTTAGGAGAGGTTTATTCTGACTCATATTTTCAGCCCGTGGTTGGCTGGCTCCCAGGCAGAAATGGCATGGTGGAAGGGCCTGGTGGAGGGCACCTCTTCGGACCAGGCTCTACCTCCTAATAGCACATTCAGCTCTGAACTTTCAGTGAATCGGTCCACTGATGAGTATAGTGCCTGGTAATACAATCACCTTCCAAAAGCCCTGCCTCTCTAAGGCCGTATGCCTTTGAGGGCCATTCTAGATCTAAACTGTAACATCATCCTAAAATTAATAGAGCCAAAAGGCCAAAGGGCAAAGCATTCAGTCCTTCCTGAGAAATTTAATTTCTCAAGTTTTCACTCACACTGAGCAGAGTAACCTAAAATGGTCTTCAGTGCACTCCCACCATGCTGCGTCTTTGCTCCCCAGTCCCAGTTCTGAGCTGTCTGATTCTCCAGGCTTTGAACCCACTGTTCTGTTCAAGTTCACACCATTCTAGCGTCACCTTAGGCCCTTCTGCTCGGCACTGTTCCTTTGGTTTTGACCTTCAGTTTCTTCCTCAGATTATCCCTCCGGCTTATTATGCGGGAGGAAATTGATGCAAGATCAAGAAGAGAGATTTAATACAAATTGCTACTGACATTGGATACCTACTTAAACATTTATTGACTCTAACGAACTATGTTCAGCCATTGCACTGCTGTACACTCATTAAAACCAGTCCCTGTCGTCTGCGCGCTTGGGCAGGCTCGTTTCATGCACGATTAGTGCACCCCCTCTGGCCTTGGTTTCCTAAGCTGTTTCTTCCCCGCCTGTCTTGTGGGATCCACCAGCTTGGATCTCTTGACGCTGTGGATCTTCCCCTGTCTTCACAGAATAAACTCAAGTTCACCATGGGCGCTAGATTTATAACTTTCAAGTCTCTTTTCCCTTACCCAAAATGCATAGTGATGTTTTCTATTCCTTTGTTTTCTAAAACTTTGGTCAAGATGCTATAAATCAATTTTATGTCCACTAAAATCACAGTCTCCACTGAAAACCAATATTGTGTAAAATTAATAGGCACCGATAAAAATATATTTTAAAAAAGCACATGGTCCACAATTTCAGAAATTCCGATCTTGTGCGATGCATGGTTTTGGACTTATCTCATTGGGAACCAGACCCTTACCTACTTTATTTTCTGCCTTCGGATGGTTTATCTGTTGCCGACTGATTCTCAGGGTATTGTGGGATTTCACTAGTTATGTGATTACTGGTTTTACGGCAATTTCTTGTAAAATAAGTGTAAATACACAAACACAACACTCTTTTCCTCTGCTCTTTTGCTCTTATGGTATTTCTGATAGATCTTTTCCAGTTACAAAATACCCCAATTTATCTCAGCCACAATCAGTGCAAGGGTCTTTGCTGCCCTCAGCCCTCTGGGCTGTCTAAGGTCTCCGTCTGCCATCACAGACCCCTTCAGCCCCCTGCTCCAAAAGCTAGATCCCAAGAAGGGAAAGCTGCATCAAACCATCCCAGGAAAGGATTATTATTATTTTTTTTTCACTTGAATACAGCCCTGAACCACCCAGCAGTCAAGACAAAGAGAAAAGCAGAGAACAAAGGCTCATACAGATGTTAACAAAATCCTCATAAAATAATACAAAGAAACATTTTTCATCAGGAGAAACAATGTTTTCCTAGAAGTAAACAGAATTTTTTGTGTGATATTCTTCGAGCTATTTTTTTTTTTTTTTTTGGTGCCGAGGATTGAACTCAGGACCTTGTGCTTGCAAGGCAAGCACTGTAACCACTGAGCTAGTCTTATATCTTTAGTGTGCACTGAGTTGCATAAAAGCTGCAGGATATTATCTATACACCAAGAATTCTACACCGTATATATTGGTTTTGTCATTATTTATGCAGTTAATTTT
Source organism: Hystrix cristata (assembly GCA_004026905.1). Taxonomy (NCBI): domain Eukaryota; kingdom Metazoa; phylum Chordata; class Mammalia; order Rodentia; family Hystricidae; genus Hystrix; species Hystrix cristata. The sequence goes on along the minus strand of PVJO010022360.1, from coordinate 14,741 downwards.
CCTAAGTTTATTTTAAACTTTTAGAATTATTCCCAGATTCCCCCAAAAAAGCATTTATTTAACTAATTGGCAGAATGGGGTTCTAATAGCCCCTAAGCAACCTTGAAAGAAATTCAACATGTGCTTCTGCCACTTCTTCGCTGTGTGTATTCGGACTCCTTGTGATGCTAAAAAAGACCCAAAATCTTAGTGGCTAAAAACAAGGCTAAAGTCAAGCTTCTGCTAGTGGATCCATCCCGAGTTGGCTGGCAGATAAGGGGGCTCTGTCCCAGGTCATCCTCATTCAGAAATGCTGGTATCTGGAGCATCACAAAACACTGTGATAGGAAGAAAGAGACACTAGGGACACATCTCACTGCCACGCATGCTTCCTTCACTAAGACGAGTGGCCGAGACGTGGCCATGTCCAGCATCGACGGAATGGGAGAAGCATCATTTTACTCTGCCCAGGAGAGAGACCCAGAGATCCTGTGACCATCCTCCTTGCCTCTCTGCCGCCTTTATCGCCAATTACCTCTTTTTGTTACAAGTCCCTCCTCTGTTGGCATTGGCCACATCTTCTCTGACCTCTTCTGTTACCCTGCTTTTCTCTCTTAACATACGTGTTTTCCATCTTCTGACCTAAAATGTTTATCTAGACTGTACCACAATTTGTTAACTTCAAATTTGTTATCTTCAATCCTACAAAAAACCATCGCCGAGAAAACTGGTGCAAAGGTAAATATGTATAGATTTACACATAAAACCCAAAAAACTCACATTTTTCTCTAAGATTTTTCTTTTTTAGTAGACAACACAGCCAATTTTTGAGAAATCACACTTTGGAGAATCTAATAAAAATAGACTCCTATGCCTAAGGACATATGTACCAGGATATTTATTAGATGATTATTTATAAAACCAAAACCCTCAGAGGCACCCCAAAGTCAAGCAAAAAGGGATGTTATTGCTTTAGTTGTGATCTGCCCATACTATGAACTATTATATGGCTGTTAAAAATATTAAAATAAATCTATATTGTCTATGCTGTATTGTCAAGTGGGGAAAGACACTTACTTACAGAGTTACATTTATAGTACACTTCCATCTCTGTGAAAACAAATACCAACGCCAGTGAAAAAAGTTCTAAATATTATGTTTAGTTTGTTTGTGCATAAGGGAAATTGTGAGAAGATAGGAAATTATCAGCACTGATAACTCAGGAGGATTAGAATGGAGGGCAGCTGGAAGAGATTTTTAAACTTTTAATAATATATTTTAGGATGATTTTGTCCACTGTGATCATTGATAGAATCATTTTTAATTTAATAATGGGAAAATCAACAGAAAGACAAAACCAAAGAAAACGTTAATAAAGAAAAATGGCAATGAAAATAAATCCCGCAATCGCTACCCCTCCACCCTGCCACGTGGCTTTCTGTCTGTGGATTTATTCTGTGGCTCTAATTCTTGTGACTTCATTAACTTTTTGCTTCACATCTTAAGTGCATTTTTCACCACTCAGTCCTTACAAAGATGATGTTTGTACCTTCACCACCTTCCAAGGGGCCAGCATACTGTACTTTATCACACTACGATTTCAATGTGGATAGCAAGAGAACCATCGCAGTATGAGATCTGTCATCCTAGTTTACGCTCTTAAACATTATTTTTTCTTGAGGTCCCTTTTCTGCTATGGCCTTTTGATATATGAGCAGCATTATTTCCTTTGTTTGTTCTAGTACGATTTAGAAGGTAAATACTCTGTTTCCACATTACTCATCATTAACTTCAGACCTTCCATAAATAGCTTGTGTACTATAACCATCAATTTAGATCTACATATTCCAGCATTGCTTTAGAGTTTCTTTTATGGCAGATAGAGTTAGGACCTTTTTAGATTTTCTTATTCTCTGTGCTTCCTCATTAGTCATTAGCCTAATCTAAGAGAATATGTTCCTCTTTTTGTGTCAGCTGTACTATCCTTACTAAAATCAAATTAAAACAATTTTCTTTACTGTTTCCCCTGTTTCCCCTGTTGCCGGTTTTGAAAGACAGGAAATAAAATATATGTTTATGTTTACTTGTTTTTTGGTTTTGGGTGTGTGTGTGTGTACATATGTGTGTATGAGTGTATATGTGCACGCACATTGTGTTGAGACATGGTCTTCCTGTTTCCAAGCGTGACCTTGAACTTGCAATCCTCCTGCCTCAGCCTCCTGAGTAGCTGGGATTATAAGCATGCGCCACCACACCCAGTAATTTACATTTACTTTTTTATGCATAAGAAACTGCTACCAGTAGCTATATCTTGTATTGATCAGCTAGCTTTCTGTTGCTGGAACAAAATATTTGACACCCACAACTTAAAAGACAGAGGTTTATTTTGGCTCATAGTGTCAGAAATTTCAGTCCATGCTCAGCTGGTTCCAAGGCAGAAATATCATGGCAGAGGGCCGGGCAGAAGAAAACTGTTCACCTTGCAGCATCCAGGGAGCAGAGAGAAGGGAAGAGGCCAGGGACCAGATCACTACCCCATAACCCACACAGATGTCTCCAGAAATGTGCTTTACTAATCTTCTACTAATCTCAGGCCAACCAAATTGACAATCAAGCTTAACCATTACGTATCTATTTGCTAGATACAGCAGTATCATTGCCTGTGGTTGAGTGTGTGTGGGGACCAGCCCTATGGGGAATCAGGTGGGGCAAGGTGTGGATATTTTACAATACCTCTAGCTATGCATTTATCTCCTCAAGAGCTAGACACAGTTCCTATGGGCCCGGGTCAGGAGAGCGTCACATTCTCTACTACAGCATACAGTGTCAGAAGACAATGAATTCTGGTTTCAGAATTTTTATTAGAGAAAAATTGAGTGAGATGAGATGGCTACATCCACTACAGTTATTTTTGTTTTTCATAACAAAATCATTGGAGGGCATTATATAGAATGACAGAGAATCTTAAAAGGAGAAATTTTAGCTATAGAAATGCGTAAGTAATGACTAGTGAAATCTACTATCCCATATAAAATATTAACAGTTATTTCAACTACCTATTTTGAAGATAAGTAAAAATAACCTAAATGGAAAAGGCTTGTTACTAAGGGAATCAAAAGCAAATACTAAGAGAGTGGAGGAGGCGGCGGCTGAATGTTGGATGTTTCTTTTTCGTTTACACGAAGTCCAGCAGGGGATGGTGGGGGCGCCCCGGCGGTCTCCTTGTACACCTCGCTTTCAGGTATTACGTATATTTTTATCATGTCTGTCTTGTGTTTCACCATTATAATCTTCTGTAGTAACCTTTTACTTTCTCACTTTCCAATGATTCTAATCAGTAGAGGCAGAATGTTAAGCTGTTCTGTTGTTACTCAAAACTGCCAATTCCTGGAAACTGGCTTGTGGGTTTTGTTTTGTTTTAATTTTCATGCAGGTCATGGGCTACAAAGAGAAGCAGAAAAATGGTCTCGAGAAAGAAAATCATCTCTGTCACTAAAGAATTTGCAATCTAGAAGAAGAGACAGGCATATAAACAAATAATTGCTGCAATATAAAAAGCAGCACTAGAGAGTTGTATAAAATGATGTAGGAACAAAAAGAGGGAGCAGTTCATTCTGCCTGAGGCTGGGAAAGATGGAATTTGATCTTAGTTGAAGATGACCTTGTCCCCCATAAGGATGTGGGACAGAAAGCACCCGAACTGGGAGACCAGCGACAAACTGGTGCCTTGACTGGGGGGCCCGCTGGGAATTTGGCAAAAATAATACACATGAGAAACCATGGATTTCCCTTCAAGTCAACTTGAGCTGATCTGGCTGTTCAGTCCTTCCAGAAGTATATCGTGTTGTATGTGAATCAATTCAAAATAAGCCATGCTTTAAATTCTAAAAAGACCAAAAATCCTCCTTTCTCCGAGGGCAGTTTCAGGGTGCTCCCAGAACATACCAATGTAACATCAACATTCCAGGGTGAGGAGAAGCGGGAGATGGAATTTTAACTGTCAGCATCGTGATCCAACTGTTAAAGTACACGAACTCAGCTACCTACGCGTCGCGGACCTATCTACTCTATGACAGCACAAAGCCCCGAGCTTTTTATCAAGTTAGGAAACAAAAATAAAGGAAGACTCTGTGTGTTTTCCCATGGATCCAACTGCTGCCACATCCAGATTTTCTGTACCTCCTTTCCCCAGGCATTTTTTTTATAATGCCAAATACATGTCTTCTTTCACTAAACCCTTATTCCCTCTGGGTCTTCACTCAGTGTTGGAGTTTTACTGTTTGGAAATACTAAACATGTGAAAAGAACAAATAACATATTTTGAACAGGCACACGTGGAAAGACCAATATTCCTGCAGAGTGTCTACCAGAGACAGCTATGAGAAATTTGGTCCAGGGATCAGCAAAGCTGAGCGAACCTCATCGGGGCTAAAATGCGCTGAGGGGTGGGGGCCAGCGCCTCTGAAACGTGACTGTGTCCAGCCCACGGCCCTCACCCGCCTGGTGACTTTGTCATGAATAATAAATGAGAGTCTGGCGTGGTGGCAGCTCCTATGAGTAGTATTTCCCACAATGACAATGAGCTCAGGTTGTTTTAGACATTTCAATGAAATTCAACAGACGTTCATTAGATATTCTGAGCAAGGCTGCAAGTCACTGCGCCAGTTCCGTAGCGCCTTCTGCAGGTGTGCTAAGACAGGGACGATTCCGGCTTTGCCCTCAAGAGCTTCCGGCCTAAAGAGGGACCCGGAACAAGTCCGCAGACACTCCTAATAAAATGCAGAAAGCGCAAAGGCTGAGGGAGAGGTACCAACAGGCGTCCGCAGAGGGCAAAGGGAAATGAGATCACACGGTGTTGAGTTTGTGTGTCAGCCGTGTGCCAGAGGCTACGTGAAGCATCACCCTTAATTTTCCCAACAATGCTACCAAGCAGGCATCACTATGTCCATTTAACAGATCAGTGTACTGAGGCTCTGGGGGTTACACAACATTTCTCCAAACCAGACCATTCTTTTAGTTGGCTTATCTGGGTTGTTTTCTTTCTCTCTCCCTTTCCCACTTGTACTCAATTCCTGGATTCTTTCATCTTTTCATATCTGGAGATGTATTAAAAATAAGGCCTTTTTTTCTAATAAAGTAATCAATATTTTCTTCGAACATTTTTCCTTTGAGACTCTCAGCTATCTATCCTATTAGGTAATGCAATCCCTAGTCCTGCTGCCCCTGGCTAGTCCAGCCCCTAGTCAAGTTTCCATACTGACTGTATGAGCTTCTTCTGAGAACATGGCCCTCCTGCTGCAGGTTCCACCACACTAAGGACACACTATGATGACCATCTTTCAGCACTTTAAAATGTCCTAAGGAACCCACTTTCTTGTCCATCTCCATCCTACCCTCTTTATCCCATAATTCCTTACTTCTTCCATAGAAATATAGGGCTCTTCACATAAAGAACTCCAGCAACAAAGATGTCTCCATCTTATTTCAAGTTATTTATGCCTATACTCAAAACAAACACTATTTGAAAGTTACTGAAAGGTTTTTCCTCTTATTCAAGTAGTGATGGAAAACTCATCAGTAGTGGGCAGAACAGTGTCACTCACACACACACAAACATACAGACTCACACGCACGCTCTTAAAGAAGTCAAGTCCTAAGCGCTTTAACCTGTGAATATGTTTCCTTCTGTGGCAAAAGCAACTTTGCAGATATTCTAAAGATCTTGAGATGGAGAGCTTGTCCTGGACTTTCTGAATGGACTCAGTATAACCATAAGACTTATAAGGGAAGTGGGAGGTAGGACAGTCCAAGGCATGACAGACCCCATGGGCTGGTTTCAAAAATGGAAGGAGGCCACAGGCCAAAGAATGCAGGAGGCTTCCAGAAGCTTGAAAAGGCCAGGAGATAATTTCTCTCTTAAAAGCTCCAGTAGGAACACAGCCAACATCTTAATTTTGGCCCAGTGAGACCCATTTAAGACTTCTGATCTCTAAAACTATCAGTATATGGCAATAAGTCTATGTTGTTTGAAGCTACCAACTTTGTGGCTATTTGTTATAGCAGCAATAGGAAACAAATAGATTGTCTTTGAGGCAAGACTAATTTTTTTGTCTGTGGGAAGAAAATACTTCAAGGCAGCAATTTAGTTAGGCAAAGATAATGCCTCTTCTGGTTTTGAATATCAATACACGGAGGAGTCAAACCAGTGCTCATTTAGGTGGCAGCTGTCCTGATGGGGAAAGGGGTAGATAGGACAGAGAAGATAATGGAGGCAGGCGTGGGCTTCCTCACACACCTCTGAGTGGGCCCCTGGGATGCTAGAAACCTGAATTCAGACAGAGGAGATGGCGAGAGGCATTCCTGTTTATGTGGGGAGATTCCAGGTGGGCCTACAGCAGGCAGCAGCAGAAAGCCAAGGATAGGGGTGGCCTGGGTACCGGAGCTGTGTATTATGGTAGCTAGGGTTTAAGATGCTCAGTACTCCACTAATAAGTGATTTTTTATACGTTGAAGTTATTGCCATTAAATCTCTTATTAGTTTTGCTAAAATTTATGACTTAAACCTAGCAAAAGACCTGTGCCCACAGACAAGAAATAGAACCTAGATGAATCTTGTAAGGTGGCAAAGGATGGTCCAAAGACGCAGGACAGCCTGCCAGAGTGAGAAGGCCCATGGAAGAGACAAGCAACGGGCAGCACCATTCACGGCTCCTACAAACATTCTTGGGAAAAACTCAGACACTTCTGGAGGAAAGATGCATGAAAGACCAGAATTCCTGCCCTCGCCAGGGAGGGAATCTTGAACCATCCTGGTTGGATATGTAAAGAAAGGGAAGTCACAGGGTGGAGGTGGAGAGTTTGGAAACCCTGGTTATGCATGTTTTTAAAGTCTCGTTTTTAAAAACAAGCATCGGCTAAAGGAATTTGTATTTGAATAATTGCATCTCAGGGAAATGTACTAAGTTCTGGGTCAGACGTGCATTTATTCATTCATTTAGCACATTTACTGAATACTAGAAGGCAATTTTAAAACAGACATGATAGAGGTCCCCAAGTCGTCCTTGTTTCAATGTCTCTCTCCTTTCTCCTTTTTCCCGAGTTCCTTTTTTTACCTACCTCCTTCTGCTTTGAACCTTGACTAGCAGCAAAACTACAAAATTTTAAAACAGCTCCTGAAAGGATGCTCTAGGGTTGCACCAACGATCCTGAATAAGAGGCACAGTTCCAAGCTTGGGTTTCATGGCACTTAGAGAAGAAACAGCTGCCTGAGCCAAGCCACAAGGACACGTGTCTCTCTCTTCTCTTCACCCCATAAAACTAGGATCCTGCTTTCACTCAGAGTCACCTGATCTTGAGGCGCTTCCTCGTGCACATGAGCTGAGTGAAGACTTTGGCCTCTACTGAGTTGCTTCAACTATTTTTCTTTGACTGTAGCTTTTGTACAAACAGTTCTGGAAGTCCTCTCTCATGAGCATCTTTATGAGGTGTGATCAAAATATTGGTGAACGCTGCTGCTGAGTGCCATCCAATGGAAAGCAGACTGGGAAAAACATTTCAGTGTGTCCTCATCCACCTTATTCACTGGATTTGGCATTGCACAACCTTAGACTCTTTCCCCAAAGTGAGAATGACCATGAAAGGTAAACCTTTCAAATCAGTTCAGGACATCAAGCCAGCAACAACAGCATAACTAAAGACACAGAAGAAGACTTCCAGAGCTGCTTCAAGAGGCCCAAAACATACACTGGAGGAAAGACAGACTCTTTAACAAATGGTGCCGGGAAAACTGGCTCTCCACATGCAGAAGATTGAGTCTAGACCCATATGTCTCACCACGTACTAAACTAAAATCTAAATGGATTGAAGATCTAAATGTCAAAATAGAAAAACTTAATCTTTTGGAAGATAAAATAGGTAAAACTCTTAAAGACATTGATGAAGGCAAAGACTTTCTGAGCAGGACCCCAGTGGCACAAGAAATAGCACCAAGAATCAACAAAAAGGATCATATCAAATTAAAAAGCTTCTGCACAGCAAAGGAAATAACCAACAGAGTGAACAGACAACCTACAGAATGGGAAAAAATTGGCAACTGTTCTTGAGACAAAGAACTAATATCTGAAATATATAAAGAACTCAAAACAATTAGATCCCCTGAAATAAAAGACCCAATCAAAAATGGTCAAGTGAAATAAATAGACACTTCTCACAAGAAGTACAAATGGCCAATAAATACATGGCACCTAGAGAAGAAATATAAGAGAAAATGTTCAACATCTCTGGCCATTAGAGAAATGCAAATTAAAACAACACGGATTCGATCTTACTCCAGAAAGAATGGCTATCATCAAAAATTAAATAATAACCAATGCTGGTGAGACTGTGGGGAAAAACGAACCCTTCTACCTTGTTGGTAGAAATGTAAACTAGTACAACCACTATGGAAATCAGTATGGAAATTCCTCAAAAACTAAAACTAGAAATTCTACTTGACCCAACTATTCCCCTTTTAGGTATCTTCCCGAAATAGTTAACAACATCATATTACAATGGTACGTACACATCCATTTTTATAGCAGCACAATTCATAATAGCTAAATCTTGGAAGTGGACTATCAATAAGTGAATGGATAAAGAAAATGTGGTATTTACACACAATGAAGTACTACTCTGCCATAAAAAAGATAAACTCAAATCAATTGTAGAAAAATGAATGTACCTTGAGAGAATAACATTAAGTGAAATAAATTAGACACACAAGCTTAAAGATAGCATGATTTCTCTTATATAAGAAACCTGAAGTATAAATAAAGAGCAAAATAATAGATAATAGGAAGTAGATCTGAGAACTACAATGTGTTATGTACACGTACCAACTCCCCGCAAGGAATACAATCATTATGTACTGCAAACACATACTAATAAAAATAAAAACTAAAAAAAAAAAAAAAAGGCAAGTGGCAAGGACGACAGGACAGTGTGTTTGAAGTGAGGGGCAGTATCTTAGGGTAAATTAATGTTGTATTAATTTCAGGGGGACTAATGTATCTTTTACTGTAATAACTTCTTTTATAATTGAAATATTAACAATATTTGTCAATCACATCTCATGTGTGGGGCATTTCATTAGGTGTTTTACATACAGTATCTTGCCTAACCTTTACAAATAACCCTAAAATAGAAATATTATCATTTTACGGTCAATATTGACAGTGAGTTAGATTGGATCGCCTGCCTACAGTCAAACAGCCAGTTTGAACCCTCATCTACCTGACTCCACTCACGGGTACAGACCGAGATGTGGAGACCAGCAGGCTGAGGGAGGGAAGACGTGGTCACTCTGCCTACCCAGCCTTCTCTCTCTATTTGCTTTTAGACTTTGCATCTCATTCACTCCTACAAGCCAGTGAAATGGTCACTGTGATTTTCCGTTCACAAATGAAGACAAGGAAATTCCAGAGGTGGAGTGACTTGTCTAAATTCATAAAACCATGTGGGCTCTGGGCTCCCGTCCCCCTCACTTCCCGGGGATAATATGTCCCCAAGCGGCCCTCTCTCCTGTAGTTTCAGTGGCTCCTTCTCAGCTTAGGAGACACCTCCCCTTCTGCCCTCAAACCCACGAATTCTCAGAAGAAACACTCTCTAAATCTTATGTGGCGCACTGTTCCAAGCTGCTGCCTTGAGTCCATTATAGGAAAATAAGTGCCCGTTTCCCATTTTTCACTTCCTCAGCTCCTGGCAACTCGTTTAAGCCTGGCTTCTACCCCCAGCACACCGCCCGAAACTCTGCTAAGCCCGCCAGAGCCTCTTTGAAGATCAAATCCAATGGTCACTTTTCACTCTCCACCCATTCCGTGACTCACATGGACTGGAAAGTTTCTGTGCATATAAAAGAGGTGGAAGTGGAGTATGTAAAAGAGACAGAGGGCCTCCCCAGTGTCTCCACCTCCCTTCTCTGTGCTCCCCCTTGCAGGGCTCCCGAAGGGCAAGGAAGCCTCGGAGCTCTGAGAGCTGACAGCAGGGACTGAACCCAACTTAGCTTAGTGCAGATTCGCCAGAGAAGTGGAACTAACATGAATGAGCCCGAGAACGTATTAATGAATTGGCGGGTGTGATTGCGCGAGCTTGGCGAGGCAAAATCTGCAGGGTAGGCTGGCAGGCGGAATCACAGGGAAAATTGCAGTTTAAGTTTGAAGGCGATTTCTGGCAGAATCCCTCTTCTACTGGGGAAAGACAGTTTTTTCCATAAGGCTTCAATTGAATGAGGCTCACCTACATCCTAAAGAAGAATTTGCTTTACTCAAAGTCTACTGATTTAAACATTAATCTTACCTAAGAAATCACCCTCACAGGAACATCTGGAATGATGTTTGACCAAGTAACTGGGTACTATAGCCTAGTCACATAAAATTAACTGTCACACAACTCTAAAGACCAAAGAGCGCCAGGCATGGTGGTACATGCCTGTAATCCCAGCACTCGGGAGGCTGAGGCAGGAGGATCATCACAAGTTCAAGGCCAGCCTGGATTACAGAATGAGTTCAAGACCAACATGAACTACAATAGCAAGACCCTTGTCTCAAAAAAAAAAAAAAAGAGCCCAGGATCTGACAATAGTCTGACAAGGGTTAGATACTTTGATGTCCCCAGATCTACCCTCTTAACCCTGAGGATGGGTAACGGAGCTGATAGTTGGATTAAATCGGAGTTGTGCTCTGGCTAGAAGGGAAAGTGGGTAGTTCCAGGAATTTGACTGACATACAGTGGGTAAAAGAGCTTAAGGGCCGATTCCATCATGAACTTGGTACCAGGAATGTGAAAAAGACAGTCCCACGGGCAGAATAAATAGAGCTCATTAGGATCCATTTCCAACCTCAAACCCATAAAAGAAATGCCAACCCATGAGAGTAACTTGCATCCCCAAAGAGCCCTGAACTATTTAAGGAGAGGGACCAAATTACACTGTTTTCTGTGTCCCCACAAACCCTCCCCTGAGATGGATGCTTAGAGGAAGCTTTGTAAACATCTGTGTGTGAGACAAAATCACACATGTGCATTTTTGCTCTCAGCGAAGTTATGCTCAGCCTGGAGCCCACAGCGCTCCACAGGCCGGGAGAGCTGAGATTAGCCACTGCCGTTGCCATGGATACTGCGAAGCTAAGCGAGGCACCTGGGTGGAGTGCAATTCAACTTCGAAAAATCTTACACGACCACAGAAAAGTTTGCTTGTTTCTCGGGTAGTTGTTAAAACGTTAAAGTTTCTCACAGCAGATAGTCTGCTCCGCTGTCAGCAGAATGAATAAACGGAGGGAGCTTGTGCTTGGCCTGCGAATTCAGAAAAGACGCAGCTCTTGGCACCTGTCAACTCAGCTCACGCAGATTCAGAGTGAGACATTTGCTCTCCATTCTGCAAATTTTATGACAGTGCTATATATTTCCTGTCAAATTAGTTCAATTCTCTTTTTATTAGCTTCTCGTTATGTAGATCTATGGATAATTTCAATTCTATTGTCCTTGCCTTTATTAAACCGGTATCCTCTGCTGGATTAAATTGGGTCATAAAAACCATATCACATCACTTTAGGTAGCATAGATATAATGTGTGGTGCTGAGAGTACTGTCAGGTTTTGGTGGTGACGAATAACCTGCTTTCTCTGTCTGCCTAGAGTTCTGGCTCTACCTGCCGGTCCACAGCCGTGGCTCATAGCAGACTGGTACGCCATGGCCGCTCTTCCCTAAGAATCACCTAGAGACGACCACCTATTCTATTCCGAACTAACGGTATCATCTCTCCATTGAAACAAAAGCAAAGAAGAAAGGAAAATAAAGTAAGTCCACTGCAGTCCGCCTCTTTGATCACGACTCAAATTTCCTTGTGGAATTTTTCTCAGGTGGTAAGAAACTGAATATTTTAAATTTTGAGACACTACATGGTCTGTTGGTGAGTGACACAGCTGATAGGACCTACTTGCAAACTGCAGGTCCTGTGATGCCTCCTGTGAGCAGCCCTGAGCAGCTAGGGGCACTGTTGACTTAGCCAGGGTCCTGGGGACCTGTCATGCTGAGACTGCGCCCCCAGAGGACAAGGTGGGAAAGGCAAGACTTTAGTTAAAATCTTGTTACTGAGACAAAGTACCTGATAGCCATGACTTAAAGGAAATGAGGTTTATTTGGGCTCATGTTTTAGAAGTCCCAGTCCTTCCATGGTCTGGCCTCAGGCAGACGCAGCACGGTGAAAGGGGAGAGGAAAGCTGCTCGCCTCGTGGCAAACAGGAAAGAGTGATGGGAGGAGCCAGGAAGGGGTGTATCTTTACAGGTCAGCCCTTGTTGACCGGGCTCTTCTGCCTAGACCCCATCTCCTAACAGCAAGTCGGCTATCAGTCCCCAGCATCAAGTCACATTTCAAAAGCTGCACCCATGCGCATATGAAGCTTTGGTGGAGAGGGCCATCTAGAGATAAACCATGACAAGCAGAAACCAGGAAATGGATGCAAGCTGGAAGGCTCTAGAGAGGCATGCTGCCCAGGTGAGGCAAGAGATTTCCAGTGCTCCGCCATGTTGGGGCTTTGGGGCTGAAGGGAAGCTTCCTGAGGGAGAGAAGCAGCCTCATGTTTATCTCTAAACTGGGGACAATGGGAAGAAAGGACAGCTCTAATGAGCTCCACTTGCTGAATTTAGAAAGATGGCTGGTTCCCAGGGCTTTCCTTAGCCATCTCATGAGGGGCCCAGGGACTCTAGAAATGAGACTGTTTAGATGGGGTGAGGCAGCATCTGGATCCTGAGTACAGGGCGTTCTGAGACACTTCTTCTCATACTTAGAAGGGGCTGTTGTAGATGGTGACAACAAAGGCAGGCAACTCCGGGGTCAACGACTATTCACAGGCACGGCTAGCAGCATCCTGGAAAAGTGCAGGAACCCAGCAGAACAGGAACACAGTCTCCTGCACAAAGGAAGTAGCAATTTGGAGTGTTGCCTTGGACCAGAACAGGGCGTACATGTGTGTAACAGGCATGGACAGAGATGCCTGCCTACCTGTTCCTCTCCAACACATTAGCTTGGTTCTAACCCTCCGTCTCCTTCTGGATTTAAGCAACCATCTCTTGTAAAGAAGTGAAAGTAAAATGCAGAACCTTCCAGGTTTGAGATGAGGACGGGGAGACTCAGGTAGGTGAAGGTCACTGGCCAGAGAGTCCATGACCCAAGTCTTCTGTCTTCTGCCTGTGACACTCACCTTTGCCTTTGCTGCTACTGCCCCCATTATAGTCCCCCAAAGACAAGGGGGCACAGAGACAGCTCCCACTTAATGGCGCTGGCACAACTGTGGGCTTAAACCCTTAGCTCCATTTAGCACAGCTGTGAAAGATGTATTTCAAAAGAAAGTCACTAAATTCAGAGAGGGAACCATAAAGAAATAACTCCCCAAAATGCAAATAACATAGAGAGTGTGATTTTCCATTTTTGATGCCACAAAAAAGTAACGTAGAGGAATAGAGAGAGCAAAGTTTCCCGAGTTTATGTTTGCAAAAGGGCAGCAGGAAACTCTAGTTCCCAGATGGCTGGCAGCCTCCCCAGTGGCGGCCATATTGCTCTCCCACCCAGCTCCCAGACTGGCTTCCTCAGCAAGTACCATTTTGTTTTCTTTTGTATAAACTGGGTTCCTGGTATAGCCGAGGTTCTTACTAAGTGGGACCAAAAGAAGTTAAGTGCTTGTTTTCTTCCTGAGCCCACACAAACCATTCCTTCAACCCTACTTCTCTGTCTGAGGGACATATCTCTATCTCTTCTCTAGGTTATCAACACGTATTTCATTAATTGGATATCACGAGGGAAAAAAAGAAATTCAAGGAATGTGCAGAGGCCAGTTGTGGGTCAAATCATCCAAAAAAAAAAAAAGCCTCATATAGACAAGAGATTCATTTTCACATCTCTAATAGCTATTCTCCTTGTATGATATTTATGCCAGAGTGAAATATGTTTAGCACTTTTGGGAATGAGGTGGGGCCTGGTAAGAATTGGTGGAGAAGAAAGTAATCGTTCGCGAAGATCAAAATGTCAGGTGGGTATTTTATTTTGGGCTGCTATAACAAAGTACTGTAAACTAGGTGGCTTGTAAGCAACAGAGATTTGCTACTCATACTTCTGGAGAATCGAAGTCCAAGATCGAAGTCCATGCCAGTCAGCATGGTCAGGATCTGGTGGGGAACCTCTTTCAGATTACAGGCTGTGGACATCTCCTTTCCCACATGGTGGGGAAGAAGTGAGAGAGCTCTTTGGGGTCCCTTCTACAAGGGAATTATTTCGGATCCATCCCCATGGCCTACTTATTTCCCCAAAGACCCACCACAGTAGGAATTAGGATTTTAACATATGCATTTTAGGGGAACACGAACATTTAGTACATTACAGTGAGCTTATGTTTGGACAAATTTGTCCCTTGGCCAATTCAACCATTTCTTTATGATGCTTTCCCTAACCTTTCTTTCTATGGTAATCTTCAAAGATACTGGCAATAAATTCCTTCCTTCCACATTTATCTACGGCACTCCAATCATCAAGAAGCAAAATCTATGTCTCCTTTCCTTGAATCTAATTTGGACTTCATACCTACTTTGATAATAATATATGGTGAAAGTGATATTCCAGAAATTCCAAACCCAAGCCATCAAAGAATTAATAGCTTCTGTACCTTCCCTCTTAGTAGGCATATGCCTGGAAGTCTGACTACCCTGAGAAAGCCACCATATGAGGAAGCCCAAGCAAA
>PVJO010022359.1:0-28211 GCA_004026905.1 Hystrix cristata | reverse complement strand
TCTTGCCGGGCGGCTCCCAACTCTCATCATTCTTCCCCACTTCCTGGAGACAAGAGATCCTGACATCCCAGCTTATTTTTAGTCGCCTGCCTCTGGAGCTGGGCTGTGGGCACTGGGCCTGATTCCCCACTGTCCCCTGCCCTGAGGGGGCAGCCTGGGGCCAGGAAGCTGCTCAGAACTAAGCAAGCCCTGGACTGCAAGTCCCCAGCCCCGAGCCCTCTCTTGCCTGAGCCTCCAGGTCCACCCCACTCGTGGCCTCTCCTTCTCCAAGTGTCGCCACTATAGCCCTCAGTGCTCAGTAGCCTTGGGGCTGGTGGCCTCTCCCCAACCTGCCAATCACCCCTTCGCTGCCAGGGAGCAAGGTGCTGTGTGTGGCTTCTTCCTCTTGCGCACTGGAGACTGGGGCAGGAAGGGACTGGGTGTCCCAGTGGGTCCCACATGAGGCCTTTCACATGGCTTCTCGTGGTTAGCTGTCCAGGTGTGACTGCAGCCAGCAGGGCACCCACCCACTGCCAGGTCCCAGCCCTGCCCCTCCAGCCTCAGCTGCACATGGCCCATTCATCCCTGCCGAGGCTGTGCTGAGGGGGCTACTCAGCCATCTGTCCCTCCTCAAGTCCATCCCTGGAGGCCCCAGCTCTTCCCTCCTGGGAAGGAGCACTCATAAATAAGGCTTTCTCCACCGTGGCATGCTTCTGGGGATATTTTGGCACCTTTGAGAGATGGCAATCAGGGGCAGCCTGCATGATGTCACCATTTGCTGGGCAGTGATACACAGGGTTTGGGTACCAGCGAACAAGGCATTATGTATCTTGATGTGCATCAGTGGGGACCCTGGGTCATTGGGGTGGGAGAAGCAGGGTTCCCATGGCTATGGAGCCCCGGGAGGGTCTGGGGCTCGAACTCCAGACACCCAGGGAGCAATGGCATCAGCCCAGCAGCAGGCCACAGACCAGCGCAGGAATGTTCAGCATGGGCAGGAGACTCTTGAACCATTCTTGCCTTGCTTCCCTACTCCTGAGAGAATGGGATCTCTGAGGGGTCCCACCTTTCTGCCCACTCCGGCCAGGTTCAGGATGCCAGGTCCTGAGGCCCCCCACCCTGTGCCAATGGGAATGTCTCTCTGGGAAGTTCTCAGGGCCCCCAGGCACCCTTGGGGGGACCCCTACCCTCGTGGCTTTGCTCACACAGGATGAGCAGCCTTTTCCCCTACACCTTCTGGGGACAGGGCTAGGATTCTCAGCTCCCCCATGGGGCAAACTGATGTCACCTTTCACATCGGTAATCATTTACCAAGACCTGCCTAGGGCTCCCGGTGTGTGCTCATGGAGTTCTGGGATCCATTACTGATGTCTGTCATGGGCACAGCATAATGAGTACAGGCACTGATGTGGCATATGTGACACAATTGCCTGTGAACCTCCTCTCCCAGCCGGGCACTGAGAGAAATTCGGAGCTGACTGTGGGAGGGACTTCCATGGGGTGAGGGAGCAGGTAGAGTGGCATGGGTGCAAGACAGCCATCTTCAGGCACAGCTATCCATCCTCCTTGCATCAGAGCCCTGAGCAGTAACTCATGGACACCTGGTACAAGAGGTCCTGCCAGCTCACCTTGGAGGGGACCTGGAGTTGTGGAGTACCACAGTGGCTCTGCACTTCAGGGTGCCAGCTCTACACCCTGACACTGTAAGGAATCTCACCTCTCAACATTCCTCTCCAAGCTTAAAGCAGCCAATGTTATCCCACTGTAAAGGTGAGGAAATTGAGGCTCAGAGAAGTTTAACAGTTGGCCTGAAGTCACACAGCCAGTAAGCAATACAGCCCGACTTGGTTCCACAGGCAGGATTCTGACCCACTTCATGCCCTCTCCCTCCTTCACCCTCTCTCCTCAGCCCCATCTGCACCCCCACACTCCAGGGCCAGTCCCTGCCACCACCCCTCCAGTGCTCTGGTACTTTCCTCGCCCTGTGGGGACAGCTCTCTTGCTTCTGGCTCAGTCAAAAGCAGAACGGACTCTCCCAGCAGAATTGCTCTAGGAAACTACAGAGAAAACAAAAGAAAACAGAAAATGAAAACCCCGAGTCAGACATCCCCAGAGCCCAGGGTCTCCAGCCTCGGATGACGAATACCAAGATGGCCCCAGTTTACTGGGAAACTCACTGGTCTAAGAACTATGCCTGGGCACCTGCTCTGTGCCAGGCTCTGCCATGGGGTGAGGCAGCCAAGTTCCTGCTCTCTTGGGCTGTCCTTGCAGCAGAGGCCCATGGGCAAGGCCACAAGCCCTGCTGTTGTTCCCTCTGCCACCAGGCTGCAGTGCCTGCTGGTCTACGGTTAGGAGCTGCATCTTCTCCCTGTGTCTCCCCAAGCTGTGCCTCTGCGGAAACATGGTTTCCCAGGAGCCCTGTTTGCCAAACTAGATGGTCTCTCCTCACTCCCTCCTTTCCTCCCCTTCCCAGCCTTACTTCAGATACGATGTCAGGTCCAGGTAGGCACTACCCCTGGTCCCACCTGCCCTGGTGAATGTCCTCCAGGGCGGTCACCTACACCTCCCCTGATGCAGGTGCCAGGGCAGGACAGGAAGGTGACTACGGGATATCACTTGAGCGTGGGGTGGGATGGGGGCGGAGGTTGGTGGGTGCAGGTAGGAAGGTAAAGGAGGGAGTCTGGTAGGCAAGGAGTGGGTGCTGCTCCCCGAAAAACCAAAGAGCAGAAAAAGACAGGAAGAATGAGGACAGGAGACCTCAGCTTTCCTCGCCTCTCCTGCCCTGCCTGGTGGCCCCGGACACACAGTCCAATCCCACTCGATGAGGAGGCTGAAGACCCGAGAGGGAAAGGGATCTACCCCAGGGCACCCAGCGATTTGCCAGCCCTGCTAGAACCGCTGCCGGAGCTTCTGAAAAGCTGAGATACTCCCCTCAAACTGCTAGCTGGATACCCCCTGACTCCAGCCGCCAGGCCAGTGGAGAAGGAGTGGCCACGGCCCGCCTGGATTTGCCGCCAGGCCAGCTGTGTCCGGGAGGCACCTGACCAAGACCCCAAGAGACCAGACCATCGGAGTCCCTGCCCGTGACCTCCCTCCCCCTGCCCTGGGAGGTTTAACCCCTGCCTCCCCTCCCGCTAAACGCCCAGGGGATCCAAGCTGCAGCCAGGCTGCCTCTCACGCTCTCTCCCTCACAGCTGCAGCTGGGCCGGGTGGGAAAGGGACACGGGGACACCTGGGGCCCCTCCACCATGACCCTGCCCTTTCCCTCTTGAAGTGGCCCCAGGTCCCCATGGGAGCCAGGAAGTGGGCGGGGGTCATTTCATGGGAGCTTTGGCTGCTTTGAGATTGGAGACCCCACTCCCCCACCCCCGCCAGTGCTCAGCTCCAGAAGGGCCTGCGCCCACTGCAGGGAAACGGAAGTTCAGCACCCTCGCACCCGCACCCGGGCGGGCCAGCACCTCCCCTACTGCCCCGCCTGAGAGTCAGGGGCCTCAGCAGGCCGCAGCAGGGACAGAAATAGCCCCAATTTCCCAGGCTCTTTTTGGTCTCCAGTCTGTTCCGGTCTCCTCGAAGCCACCACTGGTCCATAGAGGCTATAGAGGCCGGGAAGAGTCAGGATCATCCCCCTGGGTGGGACAGAAGCCAGAGGGTCCATGGGGGGCAGCTGGAGGCTCCAAGGAGGAGGAGCTGTCACTGAGGCCCCGGAAGTGGGAAGGTCCGGGAAGGGGACAGGGAGGAGGGGAATTGGAGTCCCAGGGGACATGGAGGGGCCTCTCGCTTTGGAATCACTGCTAATCAATAGACACCACAAGGCCAAGCCAAGGGCAGAGCCTCTGGCCCAGGGCCAGCCCGGGTGTGAGAAGATCAGAGCCCACAAGCAGGGAGGGTGCGAGTGGACATCCAGGCCCCATCCAGAGCCAGCTCCAGACCACAGCCTTCCGGTGCTGCCGGAAGACAGGACGGATGCTAGAGTGAAGAATCCCAGCATCTAATTTTAGACAGTGGTGCCCGCCCCCCTGCTGACAGCAGTGCCAAGAGGGCAACAGCTCCACTCCCCTGCCCAGGTTCTTGCTCTGATTGCACCGGAAGGCAGGGCCCACCCCAGAGCCATGTGGGGTCTCTGCCAGGGAGCCACTGCAGGTGGCACAGGGTAGGCTTCGCAGGGCTGTCCAGAAGCCAAAGCCAAGGCCAGTTGGTAACACTGAAATTGGACTCAGTGAGTTCCTGTCTTGATTCTGGATGGCCTCAGCAAGTCTACCCTCTGCCTCAGTTTCCCCTTCTGTAAAGCATGGATAATAATGGCACAGATCTCAGGAACTAGGCTCTAAGAGCTTGGGGCCGTCCCAATACCTCTCACCACCACACAACTCCCAAGGCGGACCTGGCACTCTAGAGTTGGTGCCCAGTCCCACACTGAGGGACAAAGGTGAGAAAAACACAGCCCCATCCCTCCCATGAGCCTGACCCTGGAAACAGCTGATTCATGCCAGGACCTCTGGTCCGGACCTCCCAGGGAACCAGGGCAGGAAGGGCAGAGGGAGCCCCAAACTGAGGAGCCCTGGGGCAAGGCAAGTACATCAAGGCCCAGAGAAGAACCCCTCCCACTCCACCCGGGGCAGCCCGGAAGACGTGGCAGAGGCAGGACATGAACCCAGGGCTCCCTCCCCTCCCCTGGGACTTTCATGGGCGGACACAGCCCCAGTCCAGCCTTGCTACCCACAGCCACCAGGCCCTGTGAGTAGAACGCCCTGTGAGCAGAATGCACCAGAGAAGCCAAAGGTTGCTCAGTACAAACCCAGCAGGGCAGATTCCTCCCCCCGGACTCAGCATGCCCAGGGGGGAGGTCTCACATGCTCTTCCCCGCACCCCACTACTCACACTCACTGAGATGACAAGCAGGGTGGGGCGGGGCACAGGCCTGACTACCTGTCTTGCCTCAGAGCCAGCTCTGCAACCCCCAAAACCTTGGTGTTGTGTTTTGGTTTGTTTGAGACAGTCTTGCAATGTAGCTCAGGCTGGCCTTGAACTCACAGCAATCCTCCTGCCTCAGTCAGGTCCCAAGTGCTGGGATTACAGGTGTGCATCACCACACCCAGCCAGAAACTTCTGAGGGGACAATCCGGATCACTGTCACCACAATGCTCCACAGAAGAATTCTCAGTGGCCCCAAATTTCTTGCCAGCCATCGCAAGGCAGGGGTTTGCTCCAAAGGCTCCCTTGAGGTGTCCCCTGCAAACAAAGGCCCAGATGCCCCCAGAGTGGTGGCAGCAGGCAGGGTCTCCTACCCCTACCTCTTTAACTGTCTTCTGGGTTGGCGCTGCCCTGCATCCAGGGGTGTCATAAGAATGGGGTCTCCAGAAGCTCAGTTGCCTGGTCAAGACAACACACTTCTACCTGTTAGCTGCTAACCCTTTGCGCACCTCCCAAACTCTGCCCCCTCAGCTTCCTCAAGGGCAGAGTTTAGGAGGTGAGCAAAAGGTTGGTAGCTTGCCAACCTCAACATTTCTCCATTTTTTGAGAAATGAAGAAGGTAGCAAAGCAAAGGCAAGCCTCAACTATGTAGTGAAACCCTATCTCAAAAAAAAAAAAAAAAAAAACAACTCTTCTGCTCAAAAAAACTCAAGACTGAACTGAGCTGTCAAGGGAAGCCTGAGCACACACACCCTCACACATTCTGCAGCCGTAACAGACATGAGCAGTCGATCACAGCATGGCTACCTACTGAATTGACCCATATATGGTCCCAGAACCCCCAGACAGCCAGCACCATTGAATGAGAGCTAACTCAGAGAGGGAACCACAATCCTCCTGCACCTGAATTTTAGTTTTATGGTTCCAGGACCCAGTCAGGTGACCTTGAGTCACTTTCCTCTTTTGCAAAAAGCAAGGGTGTGAGGACTAAATGAGGCAGCACTCAAAATGGGCTTTTAAAGAGTCTTTTTTGTCAGCAAAGCCCATGTCCCCCCCACAGTGGTGGGCATACTGAGGTCTTGGCTGGTTGTCCCTAACAGAAGCATGGCCCCAAGAAAGATGAAGATGGTGAAAATGTAGGTTCTGGGCCAATGTGGGAATAGCAAGGTGGCCCTGCATCCCAGACTCTAGGCCCCACTGCTCCTCCCTCGGCCCTCCCCTCTCTGGTGTCTGCAGTGGAAGATGGGTCTGTTCCTGGCCACCAGCTGCCGGCCCACTGTCAGCTCCCATGGTCAAGGAGCCAGACCAGCCTGGCCAGGGCCCCCAAGGCTGCCCGCACCCAGGCGGTGAGGTGGGGCCAGAAGCCTAGAAGACTCATCCCTAATCCCAATCACAGCACAGTTTAGGGGCCTCTGAGTTCTGCAGGACAGCCCCAGGCCAAAAACGGCTTTCATCTTTTTTCCTACCACCCCCAATGAAGACAGCAATTTAAGACCATTCTGCAGACTGGCCTCCCACTTGTGTTCCCCCCACCTGTGTGGCAGTGTCCACCCACCTCTGCTACTCTACGGCCCCAGCCAGCTGGGGGCTGTCCTCACACTCTGTCACTAATCCAGCCAACTCTACAGCCTCTGCTATGGCCGCTCCCTGCCCAAAACACCTCCCTGTCTTGCCGTTTGGTGTGCACTAGCTGCTCCTCAAGACCCAACCCGAAGGCCACCTCCTCTGGGAAGCCCTCCCCCTCCCCTTCCCAGGCAGCCAGTATTGGGCTTCTCCAGCCACCCTCACCGGTGCTGCCTTGTGATGATGACTGAGGATGCTGGGGTGTGGGGGCAACCAGCCACATCTGGAGGAGAAGAGGACCTGGCCCCAGAAGGAACCCCAGCCCTTGGGGCCAACATCCTGTGTGCGAGGGATAACTACTCCAGCAGCCCTTGGGCAGTGAGGATACTGCTTGTTTATTACAAAATATCCTTTATTGATAAAATAGCTCAGACTTTAAAAAAAAAAAAACACTTGCATGTTACAAGCCACACTGCTAAGGGTCCCATGGGGCACACACAAGATTGGCCAACAGATGATCATCAGTCAGTCAGTCCCCTGGCCCAGCCTCCCCGCCACAGCCCGAGATGATGCCACCACTGCAACCAAGGGAGGACCAGGCAGGGCAACTCCCTTGCCCCCTGCCAGGAGGGGTGACTCTCTTTGGCCGCCACCATTCTCTCCACCCCAGGAAACCCCCTTGGCACCTTTCCCAACCCAGCAGGCCCATCAGAGTGCCAAGAGCCTCTGGCGCTCAGCCTACCCTGCCTCCCATGCTGGGAGGCCCACTAGCCCAGTGTGTAGCCAGGCAGGCCTAGAGGACTACTGGGAAATATCCTTTCCAGATGTCCAACTCAGCCAGGCACCAGGTTCGGGGACAGGGAGAGAATGGGGAGGGTAAAGCCCTTCATCATGCCCTGTGTCACAGCAGAGCTTTAGGCATCAGCAAGGGGCCCACTGGGTGGGACCAGTTATGCTGCACAAGGACCCCACTGGCCTGGAGACCTGCCTGAGCATGGCACAAGTGGCTCCCAGGGAGTGCCTGCCGCAGCCCCCGCGCCCCGCCGGGTGGCTCTGCCACCCTCCCGGCCTCTCAGCACAGACTCCTTCCATGGTGTAGGTATTTTTAGCTGTCTCAGGGAAACAACTTGCCCACTGAAGACAAAAGACATATCTGGGAGCCAAAGCCACCAAAAGCCCTCTTGGTGTTGCAGGTGACACATCAAGAAGCTGTCACTCAGCATAATAAGCCAAACCTTTGTGGGCACAAGAACACGTTCTCAAAGAATTTCTGTAACTCAACAGCGATTCTGTGTGCCATTCCCCACTTCCAGGCCGGGGCAGGAATTCACACACCCCAGGCACAGAACGAGAGTCTACAGGAAGGCAGGTGGTGGTAAACACACAGAAAAGGGATTTTTATATCACCAGATAATCACATCTGCTGGTTCTCCAGTGCATTCCCCCATGGAGCTCAAAGCTTTCTGCAAAGCCTTTCATCTCTCTGCGTCAAGTAGGCGGCGAGCTATTGTCACCCTGATTTTTGCAGGGTGTGAATGCCAGTGATCGGGGAGCGCCCATCGAGGCAGAGACCAGGCCTCCAGACCTCCCCACGAGGCATCCACGTGCCCACTCGCCTCCCAGAGGGGGCCAAGAGAGAAAATGGATCCGCCATTCTGTTCTTTAAAAGAGCCACAGACCCCAGAGCAGAAGGGAGAGAGAAGGGCCCACAGACAGTGCCATCCTATAAATGCCATCCGGGCACCCGGTGGGGCCCAAGGTGCCCATCGTGGGTGAACAGTCTTCATTCTTCCTCCTCAGTAGCAGCAGGCCCTCCTGGGAAATGGGGAAGCTGGCATCCTGCTCTTGGGGTGGGGTGGGGGTATAAAGAAGAAACAAAAACACCACAAGCAAATGACCTGCCAAGGCACACAGGCCCCCAAGTAAGGGAAGCCCTCCCATGGGCCCACAGGGACTGAGGGGGAGATGCCCTACTAGGGAACATTCAGGAAGGCCTGTGGTCAGTCAGCACAGCCCAAACTGTCAGTGCTCGGCAAGCTGGTGCAGAAGAGGTCCCCTCCAGCTCAGAGCCAGCAAGGGGAGGCATCCATGGACCCCGGGGAACAGTACCTCTGCCCCCGCCCCTCCCAGCGGCTCCCAGAATGAGGCCTGCAGGAACTGGACAGGGTCCAGAAAGCCCCAGGGAGACAGCCACACAAAGGGGAGCAGGAAACAGGGTGGTGCCGGCACATACCCCACCGGGCAGTGGGCAGGTGGGCTCACCAGGCTGTCTGGGTCCACTGGCGGCACAAGATCCTTCGGAAGGCACGACGGAAGTCCTGGTTGAAGATGGTGTAGATGACGGGGTTCAGAGAGCTGTTGCAGTAGCCAATCCAGAAAAAGAACTGGAAGAGGCCGTGGGGCACCTTGCAGTGCTGGGGACAGATGGCACCCAGGCTGTAGCTGAAGAAGAAGGGGAACCAGCACAGCACAAAGACACCGATGACCACGGCCAGCACAAAGGTGAACCGCTTCTCCCGGGTCATCTGGGTTCGCCGACGCCACCACTGCCCACCCACAGCACCCACGCCCCTGCCCAGCAGGACCTGGCCACGCAGGGTGGCCAGCACCCGGGACCCCTGTGGCTGCTGCAGGGGCCGGCCACACATGGCAGCAGGAGAGACTGCCACTGCCTGAGGCTCACACTCCTCCTCCTCCTCCTCATCCTCCTCCTCCTCCTCCTCCTCTTCAGCTTCCTTCTCCGCAGGGGCCACACCAAAACCCTTCTTCTGGTCCTGGCCTGAGGAGGGCAGGGCAGCCCAGCTGGGTGGCAGAGGCCTAGTCCCAGGATCTTCAGGGGTCTCCCCCTCCTCCTTCTCCCCCGCGGGCTTGGGGTGTCCATTGGCCTCTCCAGCAGAAGACGGAGGCGAGGCCAGGGTTGGCCCCTTGTCTGTGGCTGGAGCCCCACCAGGGACAGGATGAGACTGCTTCGACTCACCGTCCCCGGGGCCCCGCTTGGCCCTGGGACCTCTGCGGTGGCTGCGCTTAGCAATCAGGTAGATGCGCAGGTAAACCAGGATCATGATGAGGCAGGGAGCAAAAAAAGATCCGATGCTGGAGGCCAAGATGTACCATGCCTCTTGGTTGAGCTTGCACTGGGGGCGCCCGTGGGGCTGGGGCCCCTGGTCGCCCTTGTAGATGAGGGGCGGTAGCGAGATGACAGCTGCTATGAGCCACACGGTGAGGATGATGCACTTGATGCGGCGCGGGGTGCGCTTAGAGTTGTACTCCAGCGCGCGGCTCACGGCCCAGTAGCGGTCCAGGCTGATGGCGCACAGATGCACGATGGACGAGGTACAGAAGAGCACGTCGAGCGCCAGGTACACCTCGCACCACGTGCGCCGGAAGTACCAGTAGCCCAGCAGCTCGTTGGCCAGCGAGAAGGGGATAATGAGCGTGGCCACCAGGATATCAGCAGCGGCCAGCGACACCAGGAACAGGTTCTGCGGTGCGCGCAGGGAGCGGCTGGTCAGCACAGCCAGGATGACCAGCGCGTTGCCGAAGATAGTGAAGAGGATGAGGAAGGTGATGACCGCCGCGATGGCGGCGGTGGCCTGCACGGAGTAGGGCTCCTGGTGGTCCATGACGGGGCTGGACACGGCCGGAGAGAGCGCGGCTCGCCAAGCGCGCGCACCGCGGGACGGCGCGTCCCCAGGCTCCACTACACTAGGGGGTCGCCCCCGGGCGGCGCTGAAGCCGCTGCAGCCCCATGGCCTGGCCTGAGAAGTCCGGGGACACCGGGGCCAGCCACCGCCCTCCTACATTCCCTTCCACCGGCACCGGGCGTCCCCGCCGTCCGACCCAGAGAAGTTTTGCAAGTAGTCCCTCTGCCGCCCCGGTCCCGTCCGGGACCCGAGGAAAGCGGCGGTGTCGCGCCACACGGCGGCAGCGCTCACGGCTGGAAGCGGGCCGGGCGGGCCCCGGGGGGTGCGGCGCCGGGTTCCCGGAGGAGGCGCGGAGCCGAGGCGCTCGCTCGCTCGCTCGCCGGCGCTCGCCCGCAGCCGCGTCTGCAGGCAGCCCGCGCGGCAGGGGAGCGGGGCGGGGAGCGCGCGAGGAGGAGGAGCCCGGGGGCGGGGGCGGGGAGTGCGGGCTGCGGCCTCCGAGCGCCCCGGCCGGCGCCCTGCGTCCCCACCCCGCTCCTTCCCACCGCCCCGGAGAGGCCGGAGGGGCTCGGGGGTTCTGGGAAGGACGCGCGCAGAAGTGGAAGGGTCGGTGCGTCCGGGGTCAGAGACGCGGGGCTAGCACGTCCCCGGGCACCGAGAAGCGGCCACCTTTCTGTGGGCTGTGACAGCGGGTGCAGGGGGGTGGGAACGAGCTGCTCTCCCCTCCCGCCGCCCAGAAGCCCCAAGGAGAGGGGTCAGGAGGGTTGGGGCGCTGGGGCCTAATAAGCCATACCCCACCCAGCACCCCGGCAGTGAAGAAACCCAGCAGAGGGGTGGGGCGGCGGGGCGAGGGTTCCGAACCCCCGGCCCCTCGCGTCCCCACCCGGCCTGGACCTTCGGACCTGCGGAGCCCGAGGCGGCGCGCGTCTCAAGGATGCGAGCGCCCCCTGCCTCCGTCCGCGCGCCGGGACAGCCGCGGTCATCCAGAGCCCCGCGTCCCAACCTGGGTGGGGAGCGACCGCTCGTCCTGGGACTTGTGACTTCGGCTTTCCCGTTACAGCCTCAGTTTCCCCCGTGAAAGGCTAAGGAGGTAAGAGGGAAACTGGCTTGGAATCGAATCAGCACCCGAGACTCCGGCCGGTGTCCGAAAGGGGGCGCGGCGGGCGCCAGCCTCTTGACCAATGGGAAGAGGACGTCGGTGGATGGGGCGGGGTCGGACGGGGCGGGGCGCCCTGCGCCCTCCGCACAAACGCCCCGAGGCAGCTCTTGGGGTGGCGGTGGTAAGAGGACTGGGGTGAGAAATTCACACTAAGCCCCCGCCCTGTCCCCTCCCACAAGCTGCTGGACTGCGGCTCTCGCCCAGGACCCTCCCCCTCGCCACTCCCCCTGTGGAGGCTGTCACCAGCGCCAGCCAGAGCAGCCTCAGGGACACTTCGCAGTTTTCTGAGCCCCTAATGCCAGCAGTCCAGCAGACAGCCGGCCTTGCGTTCACAGCCCCCCAGTGCTGCAGTAAATAAGCACCCATACATCTCTGAAAGCGGGGCTTCTCCCCTCGTGGCCCCACCTTGAGCCTGCCTGCCCGCCTTTATGGGAGCAGGGCGTGTGACTTCTGGGTGCTCATAGACTAGTCTTACCCCTGCCCAGGTCCAGACAGGACAGACCCCAGACCACACGCCAACCATGGCGGGGGGCGTCCCGCGAGCAGGTTCATCCTGCATCTCTTGATGTCCCTTCTCAATTTGCAGTCCCAATGGGGTGGGGTGCTGCCTGATCCAGGTTCGGAGAGGACGGCCAGCGTCCTTCATGTTTGTCCCCCGCCCAGGCCTCGGCCAAAGCAGACCCCTCCAGAGACGAGTTTTAGGGCTGTGTCCTTACCACTTCCCACACACCTGCGAGTTTTAGGGCTGTGTCCTTACCACTTCCCACACATCGGACTGAGCCCGTGGTCAGCAAAGATGGCAAGTCCCCAGTCCACTGTGGAAGGACTGAGGGGTGGCCATAGCCCTGGGAAGTGGCCATTTAGGCAAGTTCCTTCCTGTCCCCATGGGCCCCTGCCCTGGGGCCTGCAGAGCCTGGGCACCCTGGAAGCCGAAGAGCATGGGGAGGAAGGGCCATCTTTCCACTATCACCGCCACTCAGGCTGGGCACAGGGAGGGCCACCCCAGACGCCGTGACCAGTAGCAGTGGGCTTGTCCTCGTCCTATCTCTTTACAGTGCCTGGCCTCCAGGAACTGAGCCAGGGCTGCCCACAGCGGCCCTAACCACCTGTGAGTCCCCACAGAGGGGTTTTTCCAGGTCCGCTGAGCACCAGGCCGTGCTGGCCGCCCTCTACTGCACCAGTCGGGCATGAGCCTGGGGGGGTCGGGGGGGACAGCTAGGAACACAATGTAGAGACTGTCAGGCCTGGAGACACACGCCTGCCCCCAGGAGAGGGGTAGGAGCTGCTCCCGCTCTGCAATCCCTTCTGCACCCACTACTGCCACCTCCTCCCAGACCCACCGTGAGTGCTGTGCTGGATGCTGCTCACTCTCCAAGGTGGTGGTGCTGTGGCACATCTAATCCCTCTGCTGTCTGCAGCTCTCCCTCCCCCGCACACACCTGCAGACTGCCTGCCCCACACCCGAGCCCTCCTCCCCACAGCAAGTCTTTGGTTTTTGCCGCTGTCACTTGACTCCACAAGACTAGCAGGAGTGTGCAGTCAGGGCTCTTGCCTGTCACCACCCTCCAGGCAGAGGAAGGCCCTCTGTTCGAAGGTCCCTGGTACCAGGCATGCACCCTACTTTCATACTCAGCACACCGTACCCAGATGGGGTACAAAGGGTTCATTGTGCCGTCCTCCTTCTGAGCGAACATCCCTTCCCTATCCTGTATCTGGCGAGGCTGTTGAATGGTGAGGGCCATCAGAGTGGCGCTCTCCTCTTGCCCAGGGCTACACTGCTTCGTGTGTATGACCCACGGCAGAGCCCCGTCAGGCAGTGCCCAAGTGTCCTTGGAAAGAGGGGCCACAAGGGAAAGGTGACCTAGCATGTAAGTAGTGCCATTTTTTCCGCAGAAAGGGGAGACCATGGTCCCCACCCTGGCTGTGAGACCATAATAGGAAATGATTTTTTTTTGTTTTGTTTTGTTTTGTTTTTTGTGGTGCCGAGGATCGAACTCAGGCCCTTGTGCTTGCAAGGCAAGCACTCTAATCACTGAGCTAAATCCCCAGCCCCTATAATAGGAAATGAGACATAGCTGAAACTTAGCTGAAAGCCCTGCAGCCACTTCCCTGGTCCCTGAAGGAAGGTGGTGGCAGAGGTATGCTGGGCGGGGCCCCAGGACTGGTCCCCAGGGCCTGCACCCTGCTTTGCAGCTGCCCCAGCCTTCCAAGTCCCTGGGAGCCTCTTCTGCAAACCACCTTCTACAGCCCAGCCTCTGGCTCCAGACCCTGTCATCTCCCTTGTCACAACTCGCCTAACAAAAGCCCAGCCCAGCCAACCCTGAATCCTCCCCACACTCCCCACCTTTGACCAAGATGCTTTTTTCCGGAGCAAAACCCTCACCGCATCAACTGCCTTTGCTTTAAATTCACCACCACAAACCTCCCAACTTCCCTAGCAGGCTCTCTCCTTCCCTATAGCTCTGCGTCCCTCCCTCCTGCAGCCCCCTCCCAGGGGCTGTGACTTTCCTGCTCCTCCCCCAGGCAGGAACACCCCCACCAGCCCCAACCTCTGTGCCACTGCCTGCGCCCTGCAGCCCAGCCCGCAACTTCCCCCAGGACTCCACTCCCTCAGCGACTCCTCTCTCCCAGTCCCTGCCTCCCACTCCTGGGACGGCTGCCGCCACGCCCTTCCGTGCCCCTTCCCCATCCTCCCGCTCTCCCTGTCACCCCCACAGCCCTCCAGGGTCCTGACAGCCCCCACGACGGGGCCTAGTTCCGTGTCATCCTTTGTTTCTCAGCAGGATGGGAGGCGGCAGAGCACTCCCTTCCCTCAACACTCAGATTCAGCTCCTGCCTCGGAGACCACCCATCTCAGCCTCCTCTTCTCCCCGCTAACTCAGCCCTGCTCACTGATGGTGCCTCAGCAAGGGACACTGGATGGCATCCGGAGACACCTTTGACTTTCACAGCACAGGGCAGGGAGGTTGCTACTGGTATCAGGCAGGTAGAAGCCAAACATGTAGCTCAACATCCTGTGGTGTATGGGACAGTCCCACAATGGTGGGCCGCCGGACACACGCTACTGTAAGTGGTGCAGGCCCCGCTGGGGTCCCTGCTCCCCTCCGTGTAAACTCTGGTGGAGTTCCACGCAGGCTCGTGGCTCCTCTAGGGGTCACGACATGCCAGTGTGCTTCTGTCCTGCACTGTCCCCTCCGTGTCTGCCGACACAGCTCCAGCACGTGACCCTGCAGGAGCTGGCCAAGGCCATGCTGCCGCTGAAACATCAGACCAACCTTGGCCCCCTGCCCGCTCCCTAGCTGTGGCCCCTCCAGCAGGTCCCCATGCTTCCCAAAGTCCGTCTCCGCTCTGGAAAGCAGGTGCAACCCCTGGGGACCACCCACAAGGCTCACATGTGTGGGAGTCAGCACACACAGCATGCACCCGACTTTATTTCTGCTTCCTTCCCGCCAGCAGCCTAGGACCCGGCTCCCCCTCATCTTCCAGCATATACTCCAGAGACTGGGAGGCACCCAGAGAGTGTCTCTGCCTGGAACCTCATAGGGAAGGCCGGGGGCTTGGCTGAAGGAGGACAAGTGAGGTCACCCCCCCATCCCCTTGGGACAAAGCTCGCGGAAACAGCGATCTGAGTCCTCTCTTCTGGGTCTTGTGTTCTTGCCATTCTCTGCAGCCTCAAGGGCTGGGACAGAAGAGCAACGGGAGCCAGGCCTGCCTTCCACAAGAGCCCTAGAGGGCCCCTCTGTCCCTAGGAGCCTTTGGGGAATGTGATGGGGAAGGGACAGAGGGACAGCCCAGGCCTCTAAGAGAGACTAGCCGGGTCGGGGCTAAAAGACAGGGGTGCCACCCAGAGGGGCCAAGGGTGGGATGACCCAGCTTTTTGGGCAGAACTGTCTGTCTTTGGGGACAGAAGCCACCAACTCAAGCTCTGGGCATCTCTCTGAAGTGACTTTCAGGTTCACAGCCTCCCAGCAGAGCTGGGCTCTCCACAGCCTGCATGGGTGCCCGCTGCGCTCTAGCTTCTGGAAATGAGGCTGAAGCTTCCGTGGGCACTTGGGCCAGCAGCCAGGAAGGCTCCAGAGGGATGCTCGGGTCCCCTGCTCCAGGCCCTGACCATGAGGAGGAAGCCAGGGTCTGAGGTGGTCTTCCCAAGGCCTCCACACTGAACCTCCTCCAGGCAGGGGGCTCCCACTCCCGTGGGCTCTCTTTGGGTCCCGCGGCCCCTCCAGGGCCTCTGGAGCTGGGGTTCCTGGATTCTTCCGGCAGCGCTTCCAGGAGTCTCTGCAGGTAAGGTCTGGAGGCAGGCGTGGGGCTCCTGCCATTGCTGTGGGCCTGGAACCCTGGACCAGGAGAGACCACAGTCAGGTCCCAGAATTGCAGAAGGAAGGTGTGCGGCCGTTGCCAAGAGCCCAGGCTGGCTTCAGCTTACTCCAGGGGACCTAGAGCCCAGATCACAGGTGGCAGGCCACCAGGTCCTGCTAAGCCGCTGCCTAACACTGTCGCGACCCAGTCTCCTACAGCCCACCAGGGACAGAACAGCAGAGGCATCCTACTCCCACCCACTGGGCCTCTGAGGTCACCACCCAAAGATCCCAGGCTCTGTGGCCTCCCCCACACCCCAGGTTACTTTGATCACAACCCAGGCCTGCAGCCCTTGCCTTCGAGACCCTTCCTCCGGCTGCTCCACGCACAGAGACACCCCAGATCTCACCCATACCTGAAACACCATCTAGAGCCATTCCCGAGCCCACCGGTGGATCCATCACCCCCAGGCCTTTCCATGTGAGCCCCCCTCAGGGGCCTCCTCAGCCACCTGCCCTGTCACACCAGTTTGCCCCAGCCGGGTGCTGGGGGATTGGGCAGCTTCCTGCCCAGCACCGCCCTCCCTCTGGCCACAATTCTCTCCCAGTTTTCATCTCTCTTGGTAGCTCTTTGTGCTGTCTCCTTCATGGTCCTCCCCTCCTGCTGCCTCTCCGCTGGCACCTCACTACTCACTGCAGGACCATCTCCAGATGCGCATGCAGACTCAGGTCTGCTCCTGGCCCCTTCCTGTCTGGTCCCAGGAAGCTCTTCAGCCCCACCATGGGCAGCCCTTCCCAAACACCCTGAACGATCTTCCCTCTCTCTCCTGTAGCCACTCCTCCTCTAGACGGTGGTCACTTCAACACGCAAACACCAACATGTTCACTACGACAGAGCCTTCCCTGGGACCTGTCCCTCCTGGCCACCTCCCAGTTTCCAGCTCCTTATGATAATCACACCTCTAGAATCGCCCACAAAGCTCTCACATTATCTCCTCCTTTAACTTTAAAGATATGATATTTGATACAGTTATGTGTATATAGGGAAAGACATCTTTAAGAAAACATGGTGGCGCATGCCTGTAATCCCAGCACTTAGGAGGCTGAGGTAGGAGGATGCCGTGAGTTCGAGACCAGCCTGGGCTACATAGTGAGTTCAAGGCCAGGCTGAGCTCTACAGTGAGACCATGTCTTAAAAAAAAAAATCTTTAAGAAATGAAGCTGAGACAACCAGACAGTTACATGCAAAAAATAAGTAGACCCCTTCCTTACACATACATACCGTACCCAAGTTAACCACAAATGGATCACAGATCTAAATGTAAGACCTAACAGAAAAAAAGCATTAAGTATAAATCCTTACAGCCTTGGGCGGTCAATACCTTCTTAGACATGTACTAAAAGTACAGTGATAAACACTTAATTTTGAAGTCCAAACTTTTTATGTCCGAAGAACACTATCTTGAAAGTGAGAAAAACACCTATAGAATACGAAAATATTTCAAATGATATAACTGACAAGAAATATGTAAATAATTCTTACAACTCAGCAAGGAAAAGACAACCCAATTGAAAAATAGGCAAAGGGTCTGTACATATACGTCTCCAGAGAAGATACCCAAGTGACCAAGTAGTGCATTCAATTTTGTTAATCATTAGAGAAATCAAAAAAAAAAAAATCAAATGACAATGAGAAGCTGGGGACTTAGCTCAGTGGTTAGAGTGCTTGCCTTGCAAGCACAAGGCCCTGAGTTCAATCCCCGGCACCAAAAAAAAAAAATGACAATGAGATACATTTTCACCCATGAGGACAGTGCTAATCAAAAGGATAGAATGAAAAAGTGGACAAGGATATGAAAGAATTGATACTCTCCTACATTGCTCACAGAAAGGGAAACATGGGACTCGAGATTTAGCTCGGTGGTTAGAGTGCCTGCCTCACAAGCACAAGGCCCTGAGTCCAATCCCCAGAACCAATTAATTAATTCTCAAAAACATGGAAGAGAGTTACTTGGAAAAAGAGTTTAGTAATTCAGTAGCAGTTAAGGATGGAATTACTATAGGGCCCAGCAATTCCACTCCCAAGTAAATACTGAAAAGAAACAAGTTGACAATCTTGTAGGAGAACTTTCTTAACAGTACTTTCCTAAGAGCCAAGAGGTAGAAACAACCCAAATGTTCATCAACTAAGGACAGCCACATATGGATGGGGGGAGGGGTAGGTGAGACAGAATCAAGATACGTAGCACAGAGCTGGCTTTGAGCTCAGTGATCCTCCTGCCTCAGCCTCCTGAGTGTTGGGATTACAGCTGTGCACCACCACACCCAGTTTGGAGTAGGTTTTTTTGTTTTGTTTTGTTTTTAAACTACATATTACACGATTCCATTTGTATAAAATACCCATAGAGACAGAAAGTGGGTGAGTGGTTGGCTGGGGCTGAGGGGGAGGGAGAGGGAGAATCACATGCTAGATGACCTAGAAGGGGAATCTAATCATGCTTGTAAGCCCCAGCTTCAGAAGGAGTCAAAGAGTTTTCCAAAATGGTTGGAGCCATTTATATTCCCATCTGTGAGCTGCGAATAGTGCCCATTAGTCCACACCCTTCCAAGTACTTATTACTATCAGGATTATTTCCGACAACCCAGGGAGGGGGAATGGTATCACAGTCTTCATTTACATTTCCTTGTATGTGTGTTGCACACTTGGTTTCCTCTGAGAGGGCTGTTCACCATCCCACCCCTTTTTCTATTCGGTGGTCTATCTTTCTTATGAAAATCTCTGTGTATTGTGTGCACAACAAGTTATATGTTGCCCAGACTCCCAGTTTGTGACTTGTATTTTTGACTTGTGGTGTCTCTTGAAGGTCGTTATGATTAATACAGTTGAATGTATGAATCCTTCTAGTTTTAGGGGTAGAGTTGTCTTAAAGAAATCCTTCCCTATCCTAAAGTTATGAAGACATCTTCTATATTTTCTTCTAAATGTTTGTTTTTCCATTTAAGTCTTTGCTACATGTGGAATTCATTGTGCATCATGAGCGTCAGGAATTCCTTCCCTTAAGCAAACTCCAAGTGGTCTCAGAGCCATCTGATGAGCACTCCAGCCTCCCCCAAGTGATCCCAACGCCCCTTATTATGGAGGTTCCGCTTTGGGGTAGAGGCTACTCCAGAACTCTCCATCCTGTTCCAGGGAGCAACTGTCTATCTCTGAACCAATGCTGCCAATCCACAAAGATACTTCACATACTATAGGTGTTATATAGACATTTGTACATCTTATACTTACACAAGACAGTTTATAAACCGACAACATGGGCTGGGATAAATCCCTTGGTTGTTACTGGGTTTTTTAATAAATTTTAGAATTATACCCCCAACAACATCATCAAGATTTATTGGGATTTTGAGTGGGAACTTATGGAAATCTCTAGCTCAATCTGGGGACATTTTAACCTTTAAAACTTTGTCATCCTATCATTGACTGATACATATGCATTTAGGTGTTTTGGAGGGGTTGTTTGTTTTGTTGTTTTTTGGTTTTCAGACAGGGTCTTGCTATATAGCTCAGGCTGCCCTTGAGTACGCTCCAGGCTGCCTCAAACTCAAGGCAATCCTCCTGCCTCACCCTCCCGAGTGCTGGGATTACAGGCATGCGCCACCATGCCTGGCCCTATTTAGTACTTTTTAAATAGGCTTGTTCTTATTTACCCTTGAATTTGCTTTATTTGGGGTGAAAGTACACATATAGAAGTAATAGTGCATAAGTATATGTTTTTAACCTGTAGAAGTTTTATACAGCTGTCACCTTTCTTCCTTGGGACTTTATCTTTATTATAAATATTAGGGTTATTATACATCTTTTAAAAACTTATCTTTTCTGAGGATACTTAGAAATACAATTAATTAGTTTGGGGACTGTGTGCGGTACTAGGGATTGAACCCCTGGGCTTTGCCCATATGAGGCCAGCACCCCACTGAGCTACCTCCCCAGCTTTGACTCTTATCTGTCGATACATTTACCTTTTAAAATTATCTCAGTTCTAGTCATTTGTTCATAGATTTTGCTGCTTTCAGCACAATCATCTCTGGTTAGTGACAGTTCTCATTTCCTGTCTAGTCCTCACTTTCTCTTTGTCATACTGCCATGGCTGAGCTGTCCACTGGGAGCTGAGTGGAAAATAGCAGGAAAACTCTCTTGGCCCTAGTTTTTAATGCTTACCCATTAAAAATCATGTTTGTTCCAGCTTTTGGCAGATGTCCATTTTCCAGGTTAAGAAAATTACCTCTATTAGTATTTGCTAAGAAGTTTAAATCATACACAGTGCTAGCTTTTCTCAAACACTTTGTCTACATTGATCAAGCCGAGTGCCCAGTGGTCCCTCTCTGCCACTCCTGCAGCCTCACCCCACCTCCCTCTCCTGGCCCCTCGGCAGCCCCGGATGCTTCCCAGCTCCAGTCACCCTCCTGGCCACTCACCTTTCCTGTGCGCGTCAGGGCTGCTGGGGCTGCAGTCATAGAGCCTGAGGACCCGGGTGATGTCCGAGGCACTCAGGTTCCAGCGCTGGCCGATGCGGATACTGGGGGCCCAGAGCGGGATGATGGTGGGCTCCCCACGCCGGCTGAAGGCAAGCCTGGAAGCAGGGGGTGGCCTGCATCAGGCTCAGTGGTGGCATGGGCTGGGAGAGCAGCAGGGAGAAGGGCAGAAGGAGCCAGCTCACCTCCCATAGTGCATCACTGATGAGTAGTCATAGGGCACCAACATGTTGCTGCTCCGAGATTTGATGAAGTTGATTTCAAAGCCTTAAAAAGAAAAAAAAAAAAAAAAAGAAGTTTGGAAATGTATGGAGAGTGGGCCAGTAGGCAAGGGAAGCAGTGGCAACTTCTAGGAGTTTATAACCCACCTAAGCCGAGAAGTCTGAGACCACAGCCAAGTATGCGTCTTGTACACTCTCCTTGTCCCTGCCCTCCCCAAACCCGAGGAAGGATCCGGCCCTGCACCAGATGAGGAAGAAGCACAGGGACCTTGCAGCCAGCCACCCATCCCTCCTACCACCTCTGTACCTCTCCCTTCTCCTCTCCAGTCCCCCTGCCATGGGCAGGATGGACCTTCACGGACCTGCAGCTTCCACGAAGCCACAGGCTGCTGGGAGCAGACTGGACACCTCACACCCTGCCTGCCCCTCTGCCCAGCTTTACAGTCTGCTTTCCCCCCGAGTCTGGGTCTCGGTGCCCCACCCCTCGGCACTTGATCATCACCACCTTGGCTGGCCAGTGCCCACGTCCCCCTACCATGAGGTCCTCCGGGCCTGGGAGGGGCCTGGTTCCCTCCTCCTTTGCTGAGTGAGCTCCTGAAGGGGCAGCTGTGCCCTCCATCCTCACCCCGTGCCCCCCAGGCCAGCAGCAGCGACAACCACACCCTCCTCCTCCCAAAGTCACTGCAGCCTCCTGTCACTAAGTAGATCAGCCAATACTTCTACTACCTGCCTGAAATATCACACCCTAGAGAGGTTTTTGTTTTTGTTTTTGTTTTTTTTCAATACTGAGGATTAAACCCAGGGAGTGCTGAGCTACATGCCCAGCCCTTTCGATTTTGAGACAGGCTCTCAGTAAGCTGTTCGGGCTGCCCTCAAACTTGTGATCCTCCTGCCTCAGCCTGCTGAGTGACTGGGATTGCAAATTTTTGCCACTACTGCCATCCCCCCCTTACTATTAAACATAATTTTGAATAGGCAGTATATGCATCCAAATCAAAAACTGGATTATTAAAAGATTCATAGGAAAACATCTCCCTACTTCACCCCCTCTTCCTGAGCTCCCCCCTCCTCTCCCCATGGCAGTTAATTACTCCATTCTGTACATATTAACTAAAATGCAAATGTATTCTCACTTTCGTCTATTTTGAGGAGAAACCACACTTTCCCCATTAAGGTAATGAGTGGTTTGGTTTGGTTTTTGGCGTTTCTGGGGAAGGCACCTGGGGAGTCACACATGGCAGGTGGTGCTGTACCACTGAGCTACATCCCCAGCCCGGCGTGGCTGGTGTTTTCCCTTATTGTGCTGTTAGAGAACAGCTCTAGAATTAATTAATACTGCTTCCCAACCCATTCATTTCTGCTTTTACCTTTAATTCCATCCGCTTTCATTTATTTTTCTTAATTTAAATTGGCACATTTAATTCATTTGTTTTCTCTATTCTTATGTGTACAACTATCTACACCTACACATTTTCCCTGAGCGTTGCCTTAGCTATGAAGCATCAATTTTAAGGTAGCACTTCATGATTTTCACTTAAGAATCCCCACAATTTCTTTAATTTCAGAGCTAAAAGAAAGGCTTGTTGTTTTTCATTTTAACTTCTAAGTGAGGGTAGTTGGGGGTCTTGTTATTAGATTTTCCTGATCAGAACTTCTGTATTAACCCTGCTTTCTCCCTTTCGGAGTTTTTATGCTCTGTCTGTCACAGGGCAAATGCTCACAGTGTTCCGGGAAACCCTGAGAGAATCCATGTCCCTGTGCAGGACATAGAGTCCCTCATCGCCCTCCATGCACACTTTTCAGCCCAGTTTGATTCAACCCCTCTGTGTCCGGGGAGTACCCGTCTGAGGAAACCCCGAGCACTGCTCTCTGGCCCTCAGGGCTCACCACGGTGACACCTTGGCCACACTCCAGGAGCCGATGCTTGCAGGAAGCCCTCCCAGTCTCCCTGCCCCGCACCCTAATCCATTGTTCACGCACCTCCCCGCTCCCATCTGCACCAGGCTGCTACCTGTCTTCTCCTTATCTCCAGGACTAGGCCACTGAGCACCTGAGGGCATGGATCTGATCCCCAACACAGCTGCCCCTGAATGGCATCCAGCAGGGCCTCCTCCTGCTCCTGCCAGCCTCCGGGCTGCGCCGGCTCCACACGCCCAGCAGCACCTGTCTCTCGTACTCCAGCCCTTTGCCCCTCGCTTGGCACAGGCAGCCCTGCTACCTCCCGGGCTTCTGCTCTGGATTTATGTCCCCCGCTGGAATGCAGCCCCAGCCCTCACCCAACCGGTGGAGCATCCAGCATAACTGCTGACTGAGTACCCAGGAAACAAGGGCACCCCATCCCGGCCCGGGCCCCGCCGGCTCACCCGGGAGGATCTCGTGCCAGTTGACGCGGATGTAGCGGTCCCGGTCAGCCCGCGAGTGCTCGTGCCAGAAGCCCAGCACATGCATGAGCTCGTGCAGGACGATGCCCCGGCCCCTGCGGAGACAGGCGGGAGCCAAGGACACCACCTGCATCCCTCCACTGCGGCCCACGCCAGAGAAGCAACTGCAAGACACGAGAGTGAGCTGGCTGGGTGCCACCCGGGCGAGAGTGGAGCAAAGCGGTCCCGTCCCCTCCTGCCAGGGACAGGCAGTCCCCACCCGGACTCCAGCCCAGGTTTGTGGGCCTCTCCCGAGCCCCTTGACAGCCTGCCCTCGGGGGTTAGGGCGAATGAAACCTGCTGCTGGCTTGGGCTGCCAAGAAGAGGTGCAAAGTGAGGTTCACGAGGACAATAGACAGTTCACTGAGTGGACCCGTGTCACAAGCTCCAGGTCACAGCCCAGACCCATCATCGCAGGAGCCTAGCAAGCCAGGCATTGCCACTCCCCACCTCTGAGAGGGAGAAGGGGCTCAGAACTGAGGGGGCCCACCTGGACTCAAGTGACACAGGCCCACAGACCCTGCCCAGAGCCTCACCACGGGGCTTCGCAGGCAAGGTTCCCCACCCCGGGGAGCAAGGACACTCACACTGGGCTCACCCTTTGGGCAGGGAGGGGAGTGGGAATCCAGGTCAGCCCAGAAATAGGGTTTAGACCACAGCTTAGCTCGTTCCAGGCCAACACAGAAGGAGGCTCTATGTCTGGCCCCCACATGCCACAGGGACACTCACCCGGCCATGGGGATGATGGAGATGAAGTCTCTCTGGCCCCGGTAGGCTACAAACCGGACGCACGTGAGACGCTCAAACTCGGCAAACGCCTCCAGAATGAGCTGGCGGCTGGACTCACCTGGGGACAACATACCCTGGCTGAGCCCCTGCCACAGACAGCACCCAAGCCCCCCAGGCCAGAGGTCCAACTTTTTCGGTACCAGAGATAAGAGGTTTTGTGGAAGACAATTTTTCCATAGATTGGGGGGGGGGGGGCGCTACACACTGATTCAAAGGAGCCGGATCCCAGATCCCTCCCATGCAAAGCCCCTGCAAGAATCTAATGTGACCATGTGTCTTGAGGGGACCCCCCCCCAGGGCAGTCAGCTATTCCCGGGTCCCATCCTCCAACCCTCCATGACAGGGGTCTGCAGAGGAGGAGAAGGGATGTGGCCATACAAGGAAAAGGGAAGAAAAGACCCCAGACAGGAAGGGGCTGTGGTATGGAGAGGCCTATGCCACACTTGCTCACCATACTTGCTGGACAACAGGAAGGGAACCTCCACGATGCCACTAGCACTCTTGGGCCACTTATTGTTGGTCACTGACAACAGTCGGAAGGGACTCTGGGGAGAGAGGGCAGCTCAGGGATCTCTGAGGACACAGACCACCCAAGTTTCACATCCCCAAGGATGCCACGCCCCAGGCCACTAGAGAGGTGGGATGGGGGTGAGTGGGGGTGGTGGATGGAAGTTAAGGGCCAGCATAAGGATTGTGATGCCCAAAACACAAGCCTTGTCTAAAATGACAGAATTTGCAGACAAACACAAGACTGTTGGCTGAGGTTGGCCAGAGTCCCAGCACCCTGGGTGCCCTGACTCAGAACTGCTCAGAGCTCCAGCCTGCAGCCCCACCTCAGTACCTAGACAAAGAAGTGCCACCCTGAAGAAGGAAAGGAGGGGGACAGGGTCCTACCAGGGGACGCTCTTGCTCCATCCCTCCCCTTAACCAGAACTCTTCCCAGTTCGCACCCGCCCTGTCTCACCAGCCACCAAGATAGGACTTGATTCTGCTTTGTCTGGATCAGGTGATTGCAGTGTACCCCCCTCCCCTGGCTCTCGCTGGATAACCTGGGACACCACCTCACCCTGTCCCAGGCTCTGAGCAGCCTTCGGGCCTTGGCTTTCCCATCCTGCCTCCAGGGGCTGACTCCAGGGGCTGCCTCCAACCCTCCGGGACAGGCTTGCTCTCTCCTGGGCTCCGGCCCGAGTCAGGAGCCTCTGCCATCCCCAGTCTCCTAAAGTTCTCCCTCTGTCGGGTTTTTGAAACAGGGTCTCTTACATCATCTGAGCTGGCCCTGAACCCACTGTGTAACCCAGGTTAGCCTTGAGCCCAGAAATCCTCCTTCCTCAGCCTCCCTGTAATTCTGGGATGGCGGGGTACGGCCCCACACCTGACAATGCTGCCCCTCCACCAGCAAGTCACTCCAGGCCCCACAGCCTCCTCCCTTCTGGTCTGGCCCCTCCAGCCCCACCAAGGTGGTCTGTCCACATTCCTCCTTGCTCTGCTTCCCCAGGTCATAGCGACCACCCAGGTTCTCGCCTCCCACCCCCAGCCACTGCTTCTAGCCCGTGTTCATGACTTCATCCAACTCTTCCTGAGCATCTGCCCCTGGCAGGGTCCTCAGCAGGTTCAGGAGGCTGTTGATCACCTCTTCCAGGAAGCCCTCCTTGGCTGACAGGGTGCCACCTCAGTGGCCACCTCCCTTAGTGCACAGGCTGCTTTTACTCATGGAACAGCTACTCTGACCTTGGCAGAAAGCAGCATCTACCTAGCTGTGAGAGACAACTCACAGCTTCCGTGTCAACTCCCATGGCCACACTCAGAGCACTCTAAAGTGTACACTCACTGGCCGAATGATGTCCCCTTCCACAAGGAAGCTGCCATCTGGGGTTTCCTCTGGAATGAGCCCTGGAAGGAAGGAGACAGGGCTGTGTGTGGCCTGTGGTCCCCACGACACTGGATGGAGGGACAGGCCCAGCAGGGCCTCAATGCAGGGTCCCAAAGCCCCAGGGGTCTGCGTGTTCCTCCACTTTGGACCGAGGTCCTCTCCAAGTACTGAGGCTGCGGGGTCTAGCGCACAGCCCCTCTTGAGTCCCAGCCAATGATGGTGTCCTTCCCTGCTCAAATGTGGCCCCTCACAACTCCCTCAGCCTCCTGTCCCCACTGCGGGTCATCCATTGTCAGAAAGTGGCTTCTTCCAGCTGGGTCCTCCAGCCCTACCTCAAACCTCACTCCTCAGACCCTGTCCTGGGTTCCCTACCTCTTCCCCATGCACACCCCACTCATTGGGTCTCATCCAGGACCCTCGAGGTAGCACAGGACAGAACCTCAGCACACAGCCACGGGAGGCGCCACACTCCTCTCGGCCCAGCTTGTCCTTGCTTCTCAACCTCCTCAAGTGACTTCTGAAGGAGAAGTCTCAGGAGGGACTGAGGAAGGATAGAGGCTTGGACCATGAACAGCAGCACAGACACATCCCACCTCGAGGGAGGGGCCAGGATCATCTCCCTCAGCCCTGTGGGCCACCCAGGCCAGAAGGAGTGGCTTCCCCAAGGCCGTCCCAGGATCCCGCCCAGCTGGGAGCCACTGGCAGCCATCACGCAGGGCAGCTGGGGACGCCAGGCAGGGCCACCAGGCAGAGCACAGGGGCTATCGGCTACTTCGGGGGCTCCTAGAGTGTCAGGGTCATTAGCATGGAGTCTCCTCACAGCATCTGAAAGTCAGTGCCAGGGGACGCTCCAGGGTTCTGGCTCCCTCCGACCCTCGATGGCGACCAGAGAGGGGATGGTGTCCCCGGAAGG
Source organism: Hystrix cristata (assembly GCA_004026905.1). NCBI lineage: Eukaryota > Metazoa > Chordata > Mammalia > Rodentia > Hystricidae > Hystrix > Hystrix cristata. The sequence continues at coordinate 1,914 of PVJO010022359.1, read as the reverse complement.
CTCAGCAGTCATAGGAGGCTCCAAGCCGGCACAGAGAAAGGAGGCAGATCACAGGGTGGCCACCACAACCACTAGCTCCCACCGCCTCGGAGCGCGCGGTTGCCCTTGCTCCTCCAGCGCTTCGGCCCACGATGGCACCAGCATCTGAGCGCCAGCCCTCACCTCTCCGTGCTTTGTCCCAGCCTGACTGTGTCCTCCTTCTGGGCTGAGACCCCCAGAGAGGGAGGCCCCAAGCTGCAGGCCTGGTCATCCCTGCAGACTGTCCTCCTCAGGGTAGCTGACACCTTTTCGAACACTTGCTGCTGATTTAACACAACTTCCAGGCTCAGAGAGCCCAGTGCCTTATACTCTTGTTGTCTGCATTTTAAAACCTGTCTTAGCTGGGCCTGCAGATGCAGGTCTGTAAGCCCAGCACTCTGGAGGCTGAGACAGGAGGGTCACAAGCTCGAGCCCAGCCTGGACAACTGAGAGATTTAGCAACACCCTGTCTCAAAATAAGTTAAAAAGAGCTGAGGACATAGCTCACTGAGAAGACCCTGGTTCAGTCACCAGAAACTGCCCCACAAAGAAAAGACAGCAATCCACCAGAAAACCTGCAGAAAAACAGATCTGGCCGGCAGAAGTTCCTCCCGTTTAGAGCCCGCCCAGTGAGCCGGTACATTTCCTCCCAGCTTTTCCCAGACACGTGGACGCTAGCCTGGTCTCCTCCCAGGGACGGTGTCATACCCTTCCAGGCCACGAGGGGGCGGAGTGCCCTCACCTTGGTTAATGGCCGGGATGTCCTTGTCCCAGGGTGCCTGGGTCCCCTCAGGGGTAAGGTCTTCTGAGAAGCCCGTGCTGCAGCTTCCTGCACACTGGGAGGCTGAGGGCGCTCCAAGGATCACACCTGGCCCGGATACAGTGCAGACACATGGATGCCGCGACGGTCCCAGCGGAAACACAGGACAGTAGGACACACCGTGGCTGCAAGACCCCACACTTCACAAAGGATGGCCCCAGCCCGAATCCCAGAGGCCCGCCTGGCCCCAGCTCAGCTCCATCAGGCGCCCAGGCCCAGAGAACGTCAAGGAAGGAGGCCCCTTCAAGGGACTAACTCTGGGTTCAAAAAATTGTGTTCCACCCAGGCTGGTGGTGAAGCCCTGTAATCCCAGTGCTCCGGGAAGCTGAGGCAGGAGAATGGCAAGTTGGGGCAGTTTAGCAACTTAGGGAAATTCCGTCTCAGAATAAAAAATTTAAAAGGGACCTGAGGATGTAACTAAGTGCAAAGGCCCTGGGTTCAATCCTCAGTGCCACCAAAAAAATGTAAAAGGGGATATGCTATGAACAAGATGGGGGTGTTGGGAGATCTTGGAGTCTAACACCAATGGCAGCACAGAACCAGCCAGGGTCTTTCTCAGCCCCAGCTCTTTGGGAAATGAGTTTACCCTGGATGACTTGACAGCAGCCCTGGCCAGGCTTCAGTGGAGACCGCACCCCAAAACAAGTGGCCTGGGGTGCTACTCTTGCTCTCTGCTGCCCCTAGGGTTTTGGGGCCTCCTCCTGGGCACTAGGGGCTCTTCTGGGAACCCCCAACCCCACAAGCCGGCAGCTCACGCAAGCCCCCTGCAGCCCCTGCTCCCCTTCCTGGCCTCTCTTGCACCCTAGAGGTTGGAGTGAGCACCCCAAGGGCCTGACAGTTGCTTACCTGGCGAAGAGAGCAGAGCCAGCACCCAAGGCCACAGGCCTCCCATGCTCCCCACCAGCCCCTCCAGAAAACGAGAGGGCAAATCCCTCGCAGGACGAGGCGGCCGGATGGCAGCTTCAGCAACCCCCTTTAATAGCAGTTTCTCACCTGCAGCCCCCAACCACCTCCACCCAGCCAACCACCTCCACCCAGCCAACCACCTCCACCTGCAGCCCCCAACAACCTCCACC